>PVIC010033792.1:0-12286 GCA_004025085.1 Thryonomys swinderianus | reverse complement strand
AATTTCGTACCCTTCCTAATCCTTCATACTAATTTCAGGGAGAATGAAAAGAAGAAAAATTAGAACAGTAAATAGATGACTGAAAACAACTAAAAGTAGAAGAAAAAAGATACATAAAACCTTTTGTTTTATTATTTGAATAAGATCAAAACGAAGGCTGAGTCTATGCCTCATTCCACAACCACAGGGGCTGTGTGCTTTTGTTCAGTGTTCCTCAGCATTTAATCAAGTGTATTTTGAAGTATCAACAATTAAAAACTGCTGTTAAACCAGCGTGGTGGAGCACAGCTGAAACACAAGCACTCAGGAGGCAGAGAGAATTGCACTGCAGCAAGTTCAAGGCCTGAGCTAAACAGTGAAACTGTCTCAAAAAGTAAAATGTTGGTAAGTAAATATGAAAAGAAGGATTCTGTAAGTGCTTATGTGGGCAGAAAGCAGCTATGGGCTAGCAGAGGGTTGAACTTCCACTGGACTTTGCAGTTTTTTTAAATGAAAGGATTTAAAATCCCCCAATATTATATGTGATTGTGAGATATATATAAATTGTACCAATAAAGAATTCAATGAAAAAATCATGTAATTTGTGACAGATTCCACATAGGCTTTCATTAATGAATTCATTTACTCACAGAGGTAAACTTTCTGTGGTATTAGCAGTAGAATTCTTTTCAGTGCCTTTCTGTCCTCCTCAGGTTCATGCACTTTTTGCTTTATTATTTGATCTGTTGTTTAATAAAAGTATTGTAACTGCCCAAAAGTTGTGTTTTGAACCAGTCACTCCTTTTTTGCTTAATATATATATATATTTTTTTTTGAGACAGGGTCTCGCTTTTTAGTTCAGGCTGGCCCTGAGCTCACTATGTAGCCCAGGTAAGCCGCCACGAACTCGGCAATCCTCCTGTCTCTGCCTCCTGAGTGCTGGGATTACAGGTGTGAGCCACCATGCCCAGCACTGTGGTATGTGGTATTGATGGCTGGTGGGCGTGAGTCCCCATGCCCAGCATTATATGTGGTTACCGGGGATCAAATTCAGGACTTTGCACTTGAGAGGCAGGCACTGGAACCACTGAGCTAACCCTCCGGCCCACTTTTTTGCTTAATATTGACACTTGTATTTTTCCACTTTTTACACTTGATCTTAACCAAAAGGCCAAGAAGCGATCCACTTTTTAAAATTGAATTTTTTATTGGTGTATTTTATATATAGCCCAAAATCACACTCGACATTGGCAAATTTGTACCAATATATGGCATGAGTTAATTCTCATTTTCACCTATATCCCTACCCACTCTCCAACCCCACCCCCATATACATATGATTTAAAAAAAAATCATATGTATTCTTTAAAAAAATCATATGATTCTTTTCCATTACTTTCTCCTACACCTTTCCATTTGAACATTTCCTATTTCACAAAATCTATCATATGTTCTAGAACTTATCTACATCTACAAGTTCTCATACCAGAGAAAAGATATGGCATTTACATATCTATGACCTATTTATTTCACTTATTAGTGTGTCCTCAAGGTGTGTGAATCAAGGTGTGTGACTCAAACTTATAATTCTTTATGGCAGGGTAATACTGCCTTTTATTTAAAAAAAAAAACCCACATCTTCTTTATCCAGTCTCCAGTTGATGGGCATTTGGATTGTTTCCAAGATTTAGCTATCACAAACTTTGCTGCTATGAACATAGGTGCACATATGTCTATATGATATGTTCTTTTAAGTCTTTTGAGTATGTTCCTAGTGGGGCAGGAGCAGGGTCAAATGGGACCTCCAATCCTAGTTTTCTGAGGAATCTCCACACTGATCTCCACAATGGCTGCACCAGTCTACATTCCTACCAACAGTGGAGAAGGCTTCCTTCCTCTCCTCAGTCTCACCAGTATTCATTGCTGGTTAATTCCACAATAGCAGTCATTCGAGTGAGATGAAATCTCAGTGTTGTTTTCATCTGCATCTCTTGAATGGCCAGTGATATTGAGCACTTCTTCATATGCTTCTTGGCTTCTTTTTAAAAAAAATTATTGATACATTTTATATACACACACACACACACATCACAATTACACTCTACATTGAGAATTTGTCTGAGTATATGACACAACTTAATTCTAATTTTCCCCTCCCCTATGCACCCTACCTCCTCCTGCCCCTATACACACAAGCATTGTCTCCTTTTTTCTCTCAATTTTTTCTTTCTTCCTTATTTACCCCTAAACCCCATTACCCTTTGAATATTTACTATTTCACAAAATCAATCATGCATTCTAGAACACATTTATAACTTCAGTTTCTCATATCAGACAAAATATGTGATGTTTGCACATCTGTGACATGTTTATTTCACTTATGAGTATGTCCTGAAGGTATGTCCATTTGAGCATAAATGATTCAATCTCATCATTATTTATGGCAGGGTAATACTCCATTTTCTAAAAAAAAAACCCACACCTTCTTTATTCAGTCTAGAGTTGATGGGCATTTGGGTTGTTTCCAAGATTTAGCTATCACAAACAGCTGTTATAAACATGGGTGCACATATATCGCTGTGATAGGAATCCTGTAATTCTTTCATGTATATCCCCAGTAGGAGAATAGCAGGGTCAAATGGAGCCTCTAATCCTAGTTTTTTGAGGAATCTCCACCCTGATCTCCATAATAGTTGTACTAGTCTACAGTCCCACCAACAGTGGAGAAGGGTTCCTTTTTTCTCCACAACCTCACCAGCATTTGTTGCTGGCTAATTTCAAGATAGCAGCCATTCTTTGTGGGGTGAGATGAAATCTCAGAGGTGTTTTCATCTGCATCTCTAAAATGGCCAGTGACATTGAACATTTCTTCATATACTTCTTAGCTGTTTTTACTTCTTCCTCTGAAAAGTGTTCATTTCAAAAGCCCATTTTTGAATTGGGTCTTTAAATTTGAGGGCTCTGATTTTTTAAGTTCTTTATATATTCTAGATAGTAGTCTTTTGACTGAGAAAAAGCTAGTAAAGATTTTTTTCTCCATATTGTTGGTTGTCTTTTAGTTGTGCCAGTGACATGGTGGGGGGGTACTATGATCCCCAGCTTGAAAGTGTACTATAAAGTCACTGTGATAAAAACAGCATGATCCTGGCAAAGTAACACCTGAAGACCAGAGGAATAGATTAGAAGATCCAGAAACAACTCCAGATACACTAAGCCACCTTATCTTTGACAAGGTAGCCAAACACCCTCAATGGAGGAAAGACAGTCTCTTTAACAAATAGTGCTGGAAAAACTGGGCTTTAACCTGCCCCAAACTAAAGCTAAACCTATCTCTTTCACCATGTACTAAACTAAAATCATAGTGGATTAGAGACCTAAACATTAAAACAGAAACACTAAATCTGTTGGTAAGCACATTAGGTAAAACTCTTGGAGACATTAAGAGACTTTATGAACAAAACCTATATAGCCTGAGAACTAGCAGAAAGAATCAACAAATAGGATCTCATCTTATTAAAAAGCTTCTGCACATTTGCATTTTAATAATAAGGTGGTGGAAAGGGAAGTAAAGAAGAAAACTAATATTTACCAGTGGGCACTGGATATTAGAAATTTTATATTTGTTGGTGCCCTTTTAACTGTCAGTTTTTATTAATCAATATCAAATTCATTGCTTTCATTAATCAGTAATGTGCCTGCTGCCCTAGCTCTGAAAGTTTGTTGAAAGCTGCAGATGAAAAAATGGAACTTAGTTAATCAGTAATAACCTAGATCATACTATGACTTAGAGAAACAAGGCTGTTTTCTTATTTAATATTCTTTGGTTATTGAACTAGATTTTCAAGATTTAGGATACTTTAACTGGGTTTTTTTCTCTAAGTTAAACTGGCACAAATCACTGAAATACAAATAAATACTCCACCCCACTCCAGTGTCTTCTTAGAGTGCAAATAGAAACGCTGTATTGTTAGACAATGACTCCTCTCTTGGATACTAGCCAATGTTTATTTTAACCTGTACAGGTCTATATACATACATACTATATATTTTTTCTTTTTTTTTTTTTTTGAGACAAGGTCTCGCTTTGTAGTACAGGCTGGCCCTGAGCTCACTATGTAGCCCAGGCAAACCTCGAGCTCAGCAATCCTTCTGTCTCTGCCTCTCGAGTGCTGGGATTACAGGAGTGAGCCACCATGCTCAGCACCGTGGTATGTGGTATTGATTGCTGGTGGGTGTGAGTCACCATACCCAGCATTGTTGTATGTGGTTACTGGGATTGAACTCAGGACCTTGTGCTTGCGAGGCAGGTGCCGGAACTACTGAGCTAAATCTCTGGTCCATGTCTATATATTTTTAATACATGAAAGTTTCAGTACCTGCTCTTCCCATGATGAAGCCCAAGTGACCATGAAATCAAGTATGAAAGTACTGTTGCTCATTTTGAAAAGAGAACCTGAAAGTTCCCTGTAATATTAAAAATAAACTAGATATTTCATTATTCTTCAGACAAAAAAGAATAGTTCCACTGGGGTTTGTGATAAGTCCCTTTCTGAGAGCTCTTTACTCCAGTTCTCTTGAGAGTAGAGATAAACTTATATGATCTGGCATTTTAATCCTTTAGACAACTTCCCAGAACCTCCTGCCACCTGGCATGCCAGACCTGATTAGAAGAGACTCAGTGTATCACAACTAATTTTGCAGGAAAGAAAAGGTATGGAGTCAATAAAAACACTAGAAATGTACTCCCTTAAAAATTATTAGTGTTGATGAATTCTCTTCTTCAAAGCAATTGAACAGTAATAGTTTATAGGAAGTCAGAAATTGTTGCAATTAGGTTTTTAGGTTTCAATAGAGAAGACCGTTTTTTTTTTTTTAACTAACTGAAAAACAGTTATTGTATTTTTGTGGAAAGTCTTAAGTTTTCCACTGAAATTTGTTTGGCAAGGTTTATAAATTTCTGTGTAATGAATGTTAAATGTTTTTACAAATACAAAACCTATGCAAGAATGATTCAGTAGGTGTAAAGCACTCAGGTATTTCTATAATGCTAACAGAAGCTACTGTATTTGGCACTAGCTGTTGTATGCAGTACTGCCGAAATCACTGCCAGAGGCCAACTATTTCATTCTGAGCATTTTCTTCCCCTTTGCAAACAGCACTTACTGAAGTTACTCTGTCACTCTTCACTTCATAAAATCATTTCTTCATTCCAAATAGAAAGAGTACCCAAATTAAAAGTTTGATTTGAGGGTCGGAGGGTTAGCTCAGTGGTTCCAGCGCCTGCTTCGCAAGCGCAAGGTCCTGAGTTCGATCCCCGGAAACCACATACAGCGCTGGGCGTGGAGACTCACGCCCACCAGCCATCAATGCCACATACCACAGTGCCGGGCGTGGTGGCTCACGCCTGTCATCCCAGCACTCGGGAGGCAGAGACAGGAGGATTGCTGAGTTTGAGGCTTGCCTGGACTACATAGTGAGCTCAGGGCCAGCCTGAACTACAAAGCGAGACCCTGTCTCAAAAAAAAAAAAAAAAGTTTGATTTGATTGGATTTTCTTTATGGTCTAGTTCTTTGCAAATTCATTGAGCCTAACACAGCAGAGACAAGGGAACCAACAACCAAGTGGGAGGTAGAGAGTTGTCTGAGTCACAGAGTTCACAGGGAACAGAAATTGCCACAGCTAAGGGTGACTGGAGTATCAGGGTCTTGATGGAAATACAAGTTACCCAGGCTTCCCGGGCAAACAGTGGCTGACAGCGACACCCAGCACAAGTGCATTTTGACCTTCCAGCCAAGGTGAAGTCTCCCTCCTTCATCCTCCCCAGAAAGTGGATATCCTGATAGAAGATATTACTTCCTCTTAATTCTCTGATACTTAGTAGAGAATTTTCTCTTCAGTAACTATAACAAATATGATTTGATTTGAACTCTCTCTTTACCTTCACTGCTTTTAAATACAAGTTGCTTTACCTGTTCTGCCTGTGTGTTCACTCTCACTAAAACTACATTTTTTGTTCCTCGAGCTGGTTTTAAAATGACAATATCTTCAAGACAACATGTCTGTCCATCGCCAAGGACCATACAGTTTTATAGGGCTTGCTTGTGAACTGCCTATCATTTGGGATAAATTGGTTATTTAAATGCCACATATCAGTTTTTATTTTTGCTGCTACAAAATATAAATTCTTATTCAAGTGTATAGAAGAAATATTCTTCTTCTGTTTATCTTATTTTTCAGCACTACATTTGAGTACAACTTATTTATTGTTAACTCTGAAATGCTTTTCAAATAGTCTTTGCTAACAGAATTTTTAAATGTCCATTTGTTTTAAATATCCATTAGTTAGAAAAATCCAATACTGTGAATTTTCATAAATGGTTAATCTCTGTCCTTTCTATTTTATAGTGAAATAAAGTACAAATTATGAAATTTCTTATGACAATGTATTGTTACTTCACTGTTTTTATTTTAGCAAATTTAATGGGAATTAGCAGGAATCTCTCTTTTGGATAAAATTTAATTTTGGACTGAGAATGATTTTAGATTTTTAAAATTAGAGTTTACCTTTGAAAGTTGTTCTTTAAGGTCAATTTTTAATTGATTACATAAAAATATGCATTGTTTTCTAAAGTGTGGCAGGAGAAAAACATGAGTCAATAATTGTCAGTGTTAGTGGTTGTACTAAAATTAGTTCTGGTTTTGTAAAGTCTATATTATCTCCAATACTATAAGAAATAACAAAAGAATCTGCGATCTGTAGGTGCTAAAATATCATTATTTCCTCATAATAATGACATTTGTATTACTTGACACCTCACAGATAACATATACAAATATTTGTCTCCTCTGTTAGAACAAAGGATCATAGGTTATTCACCGTGAACTACAGTTTATATTACATTTATACTTCAAGGCTATGAAAATTAGATTTTAGGTTCTGCACCTAGAATCTCCTGCGAGGCCACCTCTGCTGTCTCCTGAAATGATAATATCCCACCTATCAAAAATTCTTTGCAGTAGGCTTTAACCCCATGATAGAATTTCAAGTTGCAAATTTGACTTTTTGCTAACTCAGGCATCTGGGGATAGGCCAGTCTTCTCATTTCAAACTTGAAACTGAAATTTGAGGAGAAAAAAGAAATGATTGCAGTGTGGAATTATTTATAATTATTACTGTTTTATCATTTTTATTTATAAAAATAGTTTCATAGAGACTGTCTGGTTCAACCTAACAGATTAAAGAGAAGGTGTTTTTTGTTTTTAAGTGAAACTTAAGTAGGCGCCATAATTCTTTTGAGTGAAAGTAGAAGAGGGTAGGAACAATGCTGGCTATGAGTAAATTATGAAATAAAAATTCATTTGCAAATCACTCACTTGGAAGACAGAATGTAGTTCTGACAGTACTGAATATTTATTTTGCAATGTGTGCTTCTATAAATGCTCCATTCATTGATTTACAGAAGCCTTTCAAGTATATTGAACCAATAGCTTCTATTGCAATAGTGCACATATTTTAAAAATAACCATAGTTCCCCACAGGCTTCTATGTTCATCATTCAAAAAGACCTGTGTAGTGTCTACTATTAGCACTAACCTACAGCTGTAGGCAAGGTGCTCAGAATCTTTCCTTGGTGAGGCAAACTCTGTATTGGAAAGAAACACATCCTGGAGATTGAAAAGCACCTTCCTGGGGATTGAAAGTACGTTAATGAGTCCTTTTATTTTCCTGTATTTTGGAACAGAACACCTGGCACTTACAACTTATAGGAGGACAGATTGACTTCTAATTTCAGTGGGTTTATTCCATTGTCAGGTGAGTCCAAGGCAGAAACTGTACAGCAGAACAACATGGTAGAGGAAAGCTGTCCCCTGCATGGTGCCAGGCAGCAGACCCAGTGGGAGGAGCCTGGGAGAACGCACCTTCCATGTCCCACGGCCTGACTGCCTCTCTTCCTACAGGGCCCCACACCGCCAAAACTGGGAATCTGGGAGGACATTTTATACCCAAACCATAATACTTTAGCTTCAACCACAAACTTCATTCCATTATCTCTCTGTCATCTCTTTTCTCCTGTTTTCTACTTATTTAAAAGAAATGGACTGACCTTTTTGATTCCCGATGATCCACAGATTTTTTAAGCTGGAAGTGTGTGTGGGGCACATTAAGCTGCTGCATGTCAGGTCACCTAGAGCTCAGAGCAGGCTACCACTGGACTGTGGCCTAGAAGGAAAACTCCCAGTGCAAAGCTCTTTGCTACTTGGTCCTTGGAAATCAGTGATGGAAACCCCTAGCCTAGAACAGTGATGGTGAACATTTTAGAGATGAGTATCCAAAACTGCAACCCAAACCCACTTATTCATAGAAAAGTGCCGACACTGCAATTAAATCTGAATACTGAGCTTGAAGTTTAGAAAAAACAACTCATACATTACCATCTTGTGTGCTCTAAAGAACACGAGAGTCAGTAGAATAGTCATCTTAGAAAGGGACTCTCCTTAGGCTTTTCAAACAGATACTTTCCTAAACTGAGGAAAGAGAAACTTTTCTAACTGATATCACACAGGTTTCTGTTTTTTTCCCATCCCTCAGCCAGGAAAGACAGACAATTTCAAGAGGTATGAAGGGAGTCTCTAATACACTGAGATCAGGAGTGAATATTTTTGTGCTCTGTCTTAGGATCCTAAATGGAAAACTAAATTGAGTCTGCCTAAATAGATAAATTCATAAATGTAAACTCCAGTGGAAATTACATAGTTTTTTAAAAATTGATTTTATTGGTACATTTTATGTACACATTATGATCACAATCAACATTGAGAATGTGTATCAATACATGGTTTGTGAGAATACGACACTATTTAAGAATGTCCCCTATATCTAACTCACTAAGATTGAGCCTTTTATTTGTAGCCCACGAAACAGATCAGATGTTAGAAGCGCAGTGTTAAGCCTTTCTAAGTGCTCTGAGAGTATCTGGGTAGTGGATGTAGATCCCAAAATAAATGATAAGCTAGGTACATGTATTGAAAATAGAGGTTATATAATTATACTCATTCAGTCTAGTGTGACCAACAGAAATTACATGAGTTTTATGTGATTGGGCATAAAATCTGTGCTCTTCCTGTGTCGCTTAAGGATGAAGGAGGAAATATAGATCAACTAAAATTTGATAAGTTGTCCAACTCAAGAAATGCAGGAAGGAGAGTGAAAGGGACAGAAGAAGAGAAGAAGAGTAGAAAATAGAGAAGCAATGAAGCATAACAGTGGTACTTGGGTTAGTCCTCTGGTGTATGGCTTTCAACAGCCATGTTGAGAAACTGTATTTCATGGGACTGCATAATTCAACAGCAATGTGCCATTTCTCATTTCTAAACCATCTGTAAACTTTCTGCAAATGAAGAATTCAAATTACTGGAGTGCATGGTGAAAAACTTTTGCTTCATTTAGATTTCGTGTGTGTGTGTACTATGTATATTTAAGCTGAAAGAGATATCAAGAGTTCAAGAGTTTCCTAGAGGAAAATGGTCGCTCAAGGTGAAAGCTAACTGAAAACTCTTGAAAATTTTTCAATATATTATAAGAATGGAGCTGTTAATAGTATGTCAAGTGAATGAATGGATAGATGGAATAAAATAACAGGAATGAATAAGCAGTTGAAAATTCTCATTTTTCTAATTCAGTAACTTAGAAAACAAACACAGTTGATATTATTTTAAGTATTTGAAAAATACTTGATATAATTTTAAGTATTTGAAAAAATTATAAATGAAGGGAAGTGAACTAATAACAGATGGTTTTGAACTTTCTTTTACTATTAGGACCTGACATTTGCTGGAATCATATCCAGAAGAGAAGAAATATTGACCCATCTTATTGGAACAGAATTTGGAGAGATAAACCACCATGGATCTAACTTATATTCCTGAAGATTTATCCAGCTGTCCCAAATTTGGAAATAAATCCTGTCCTCCCACTAGTCGTGCGTTCCACATCCGGGTGCTGATGTACTCTGTTATGACGGCGGCCATGCTTATCACCATCTTTGGGAACTTGGTTATAATGGTTTCCATATCGCGTTTCAAACAGCTTCACTCTCCCACCAACTTTCTGATCCTCTCTATGGCAACCACGGACTTTTTGCTAGGTCTTGTCATCATGCCATATAGCATGGTGCGATCGGTGGAGAGCTGTTGGTATTTTGGAGATGGCTTTTGTAAATTCCATTCAAGCTTTGACATGATGCTGAGCCTGGCCTCCATTTTCCATCTCTGTTTCATTGCTATCGATCGATTTTATGCTGTGTGTCACCCTTTACATTATGCAACCACAATGACAGCCTCCAGGATAAAGCGATTGCTTGCATTTTGCTGGTCTGCCCCAGCACTTTTTAGTTTTGGTTTAGTTCTCTCTGAGGCCAATGTTGCTGGTATGCACAGCTATGAGATTCTTGTTACCTGCTTCAACTTCTGTGCACTCACTTTCAACAAAGTTTGGGGGACAGTATTGTTCACAATGTGTTTCTTTACTCCTGGCTCCATCATGGTTGGTATTTACAGCAAAATCTTTATCGTTTCCAAACGACATGCTCGAGTCATCAGCAGTATGCCTGAAAATACAAAAGGGGAAGAGAAAAAAAAATCTATCTAAAAAAAAAGATAGAAAAGCAGCTAAGACCTTGGGTATAGTGATGGGGGCATTTCTCAGCTGCTGGTTACCTTGCTTTCTTGCCGTTCTGATTGACCCATATCTAAACTACTCCACGCCCGTCATAGTGCTTGATCTCTTGGTGTGGCTCGGGTACTTCAACTCTACTTGCAACCCCCTCATTCATGGCTTTTTTTACCCATGGTTTCGGAAAGCTCTCAAGTATGTAGCATCAGGAAAAATATTTGGCTCTCATTCAGATAGTATAAGTTTGTTTCCTGAAGGACATTAATGAGAAACCATTATAAAAGTAAGTACTGAGAATGAGATGTTGGTATTTTCACTGGCACTGTATACTTTCCAGCCCAGATTACTGCAAATGTTATTCTAGAAAATGTCAATAATTCCAATTCTATAACCTGTTCAAAGCTACTTTCCACAGCTCATGAGTCAACTGATATGTCAATCATTTGTTAATTGTTAACTCTCTGCCCAGTGTACACTTGTTCTGATGCTTGGGGAAAATTTACAAAAGAAATATCAAGAGTAGTTTGAATGAGGTTGGTCTAGATTTTGATCCATGAAACAACTGAAACCCAATATAAGAATCAGGAAAACAAAAATGTTAATGGCTTTGATTTCTACCTGATTCCACTCTAAGAATTTAGCAAAGGGAAGATCTTTCGATCAGTGCAAACTTTTACTAATAATGCTTTCTCTGACATTGGCACATTTCTCTCGAATATCTTCTCTACTCTCAGCGTGAGGCTCTCACCTACCCCCACCTTTCTCACTGCTCTGTGCTCTGCGGTACAGAGCCACATTTGCCCAGGGTTTCAATGGCATCTCACCAACAGGGAGAAGCTGTAGAAGGGTGGTAGTAGGGTGAAATCAGGATGCTTATTCTGATAAGCAACCTTTTTGCCACAATGCCCCAGGAGCCCCTGGAAAGGCCAGAGGGGCTCCCTCTCGAGGCAGCTGTGCTCTGGAAGTTCTGATCACTCCTCTCTTTCCCTGCTGCTTCGGGCTAACTGGGCAGCAGTAGCTCCCTGCCCTTGTGGACTCTCAGTTCTCTGCTGCTTCTGGCAGGGATCCTTAAAGCAGCTGTCCACAGTCACCTTGGTAAGCAGCTCCTTTGTGAAACTCTGCTGAAACTCATCCAGGTGCATTGGACCATCTTTTTTCTGTTTCCCACCTGTCAAAGGTAACATTTCCCTGGCCCAAGATGAAGTTTTAAATTCCTCCCCAACCAGCAAGTTCAGTCAATACAGGCCTGTTCTGGTTCTTTGGCTCCTTTAGGGCTACTTGCCACCCTCTTCTTCCATTTGGCAAGTTTTGTTTTTTAAGAGAATCCAGTAAATTTGAGATGTCTGGTGCTCCTGTCAAATACAGAAAAGATTCTTTGAAGTAATTTTGGCTTTTAAAATAGCATTTCACTTATAAAATAGAATCTAAAAACCCAGCTCTTTCTCAAAATTTTATCTAATTTCAATTTATTTAATTTATAATTTATAAACTTTAACATAAGTAAAGGTTAATCTACACACTTAGCAACTCTTAGCAACAATTTTTAAGTGGAAATTATGGCCTAATTTTCTTAATATTTTATTTGTATTCATTAAATGAAAAATTTTAAATTCTTTTTTTGATATTTAATTGTCC
>PVIC010033791.1:0-19948 GCA_004025085.1 Thryonomys swinderianus | reverse complement strand
CGTGGTGGCTCACGCTTGTAATCCCAGCACTCGGGAGGCAGAGACAGGAGGATTGCTGAGTTTGAGGCTTGCCTGGGCTACATAGTGAGCTCAGGGCCAGCCTCAACTACAAAGCAAGACCCTGTCTCAAAAACAAAACAAAACAAAAAGCCAGAAATGTTTCAGGAGATGGAAATGCTAATTACCTTAGTTTAATCATTATGTGATATAAACATGTGGTGATTAGACCAGGGTACTTAATATTGTTTTATATAATTATATATAATCATACGATACCCCATGAATATATAAAAACATGCATTGATTTAAAATAAAAGGAACCAATTTGTAAAATAAAAGCTAAAATAATTAAGAGCTGAGTAATATAAATTAATCTTTATGAAGGTAGTACTCCAAAACATTTGATCTCTAATTGGTTTTCCTCTGCTATGACCAGCCTTCTTTGTGCAAGTCTTTCCCTTGTGTTTCTTGTTTGTGTTTAGTTTAGGAAACACACTTCTGCCTGCATACTTTGAAATTATTATTATTATTATTATTATTTTTATTTTTGAGACAAGGTCTCGCTTTGTAGTTCAGGCTGGCCCTGAGCTCACTATGGTGCCCAGGCAAGCCGCCGTGAACTGAGCAATCCTCCTGTCTCTGCCTCCCGAGGGCTGGGATGACAGGCGTGAGCCACCACATCTGGCATTGTGGTATATGGTGTTGATTGTTGGTGGGTGTGAGTCACCACGCCCAGCATTGTATGTGGTTACCAGGGATCGAACTCAGGTCCCTGCGCTTGTGAGGCTGAGCTAACCCTCAGGCCCACTTTGAAATTATTTTGAGATGATATCCTGTCATGAAGCTCTACAGACATGGAAAATCACTTGTTTGTCAGGAGAATGAGCCGACATCTCCATTTTCCAAAATAAGAAATTGTGACCTCCCTGCCATCTCCTGCCTCGCACTCACTGCCCTTGTCTCCACATGCCATTTGCCAAAGGCAAAGCAATTGCACTGCCAAGTGCTTACATCTCCTTGGCAGTCTCATGCCACGATTGAAAGCATAGCCCCTTTTGTGTTCATTCTTAAAACCAATAGGGAAGAATCGTGAACTCTGGCATGGAATTTCGCTACCACATCTACTATCTTCTGCTGCAATTTGGCCCTCTGTACTTCACGACTCATCTCATGATGTGTCAGAGCACATTGGGAGCCAGTGTGTAACATTTTTCCTTCATTGAGCAACTTTTCACCAGTTCAAGAAAAAATCTCTTTGCAGAACTGCCTCTGAATATTTGAGAGACATGAATTTTAGTATAGTCATAGGTATATGTGGCAACCATTACCACAGTTAATTTTAGAACATTCTCCTGTAAGCCCATGCCCTTTAGTTATCACCCCCACCTCTTAACTTCCCAATCCTAAGCACTCACTAATCTTTCCATCTCTATAGATTTCTCTGTTTTGGACTTTCATATGAATGCAATCACACACTATGTGCTATTTTTTTTTATGCCTGCTGTCCCTTAGCATATGTTTCCAAGACTTATCCTTATAGCATGTACCAGTACTTTGTTCCTTTTTATGGGTGTAATTATCTCATTTTAGAGATATATCACATATTGTTTCAACAAAAAGAATCAGAATCCATGGGAAACAATGAGCAGAAACTAAGACTGGTGTCAGTAAGTTGGAGGGAGTTTAGGATCTGACAATTCTGGAAATCTGAAAACAGATGTGGCACAGAATACCATGTAGAATGATCAGGACAGTGTAGTAGACTGAGACCTTTGGTCTAGATTTTTACCAGACGAGTTTCCAGGACTCTTATACTAGAGATGGTAGTAATTTTCCTGCATATTTACAGAGAATCTACTTTGCTCTTTGCTCCTGGGTTCTTAAATGTCCTTAAGGCTCTCACCCCTGATTGCGACAGAATCAGTAGGCATTGGAGCCAGTAGTGGCCCCTTCTGAGGAAGTCTGGTGCGCCACGTAGGCTCCTGTGGCCTACATGCTGAGATGGGCCAGTTAGATTTCTCTCTTGGAAATACGGCATTGGGAAGCCAAAAGTCTGTGCCACTAAATGAGCAGGGGTTGAAAGGTGCTAAGACAGACTTGGAGCAGGTCATGTGTGACAGGCCATGTGTAAGTAAAAATTCCGAGGAAACCAGTAAGCAGAGAAAGAATGGAGCAGATACAAAGAGAGAAGCAGAGACACCAAGGCAAGGTTCATGGGCCTCTCTCTGGAAGCTGAGCCAGAAATTGTAGCCACCTCACTTCCTGTGCTGCGTGTCACTGTGGTGTTCGTGTTGGGCGTGCCATGAAATCTTGGTTGTCTCACAGTGACCTGTGCTTGTCACTCCCCAACACATGACCTTCTCGCTGAACCAGCTAGAACGGCTCTCTGTTACTTGCATCAGAAAAGAGCCCCGACTGGAGAGCATGGAGTTGGGAATCTGACATGGAGAGGGTGGCAGAAGCTCAGCTGGGTGCTGCACATTGTCTGGGCAGCAGTCTGGCAGCATGTGGTGAAGGAAAAAGAAGGTTCCTGTAGCACGGTCAAGCACAGAGGGGCAGAGGCTTCTTGTGAGCTTCCTAGACTGAGCCAAGTGCGTGTGCACACAAATGTGTGTGCCTACACCTGTGCGTGTCTCTGTGTGGCAGGCGTAGGTGGGGGCAGGGGAGCCTTACAGCCAAGTCTGTACCCAAGGTGAGACGTGCAGGAGAGCTCAGAGGCGGGGTGGCGTGGACTCAGTTGGCAGCAAGAGCACGCCCGGTCCTTCTGCCTTGCGTCTTTCCTTTAGCCTTTATGTTGGCAAGAACAAAACTGTTGTGCTTGCTGTGCCTGTAGTAAGAGCAGGTGTTATAAGGCTGAGAAAAAAACTTGGGGAGATGGGTAAGGGGGAATGTCTCGTGAAAAGATTTTTCTTGCTTTTCTCCTTGACATCCCTACCTGTAGACATAATCGCCAACTATGCTCATGAAGCTAGCAAGGCTTCAGAACGGTGCTTGCAAACTTGTCAACTAGTGTTTGGAAATCCGAAGTAAACTGAACAGAAAGTGATCCTACAAGCCACTAACACTGGTAAATGTGAACATCTAGCGTTATTGTCCCAAAGATGACTGAAAGAATTGCGTGGGGCCCTCTCAGGAACCGCAGTGCGGGAGGATGACTGTAACACTGGGGTCCTGGGCACCACCCACTGCGGCTGTTGGACCTCCTTTAAAATGCGGTGAGATCCTGGGTGCATGCATATGTCTCACCTTATCAAGATGTGTATGTTAAGTATATGTGGTTTTATTTATTTTAATGTTTTCTTTTATATGTTGACAGATTGTTATTAGTATATATTTGTAGTGTATAATGTATACACTCCTTTGGGAAATTGGTATACATGCTCAATACATCTTAATTTATTTTTTATCCCTTTTCCCTTTCCTTATTCCCCCTCCACATATCTATTCTCTTCCTTTCTTTTGTGTACATGTTTGCAGTACACAATATTCACATTCCTCGTGGGAGCTGGTGCATATACACAACACATTTGAATTTCTTTTCTGTCCCCTTTCCCTCCCCTCACTCTCCTTTTCCATCTCTTGATCCCCTTCTTCTTTAAGAAAAATCTACCTCCCTGAAAGTTTTGCATACCAATTACACTTCAGTGCAGCTTTAAAAAGGTTGCAGTGCTTTTCTTTTTCCTATTTCCCAAGTATTACATGTTTATTATGGAGAAAGATCAAATCACTCAGGAAAGCACAAAAGGCTTTAAACATGCATGGTCACCGTTGGCCCGGAGATGGCCACCGGTCACATGGTGCTGTCTGGAAATCGTAGCCTTCTTCTGTCCCTCTGGTCACACCAGTCTTCCTACTTTCTGCCAGCTCCAGGAGAGCATGCCTGAGGGCTCTGATGTGCACCAGCTTGGCACAGAGAAGAAGTTGAAACAATCCTGCCACCTGCTGCCCAACCTGCTTCCCTAAGCAGCCCTTTGGACTCTGTTGAGCTCCTTTTCTTTAAAACAAAACAAAACAAAACAAAACAAAAAAACAAAAAAACTCTGTTGTTTGTATTTTTCTAATTATGAAGGTAATAAAGCTTGCTATAACAATCCAAACACCAGAGAAGAATTTGAAGTAAAAACTGAAAACTCCTCTTCCATAACCCTGTTCTTCAGAGGTCCCCACTCTGAGCATTTTAATGTGTGAGCTTACAGAGCTTCTGTGCTATAATCAAAACACCATTTCTTCCTCTTGAAGCTTACATTATAGTGCAAGAAGACACACTCCCAACAAAAGAACAAAGAATCTTCATTACATAACGCAACGATAGCCGGGCGTGGTGGCTCACGCCTGTCATCCCAGCACTGGGGAGGCAGAGGCAGGAGGATTGCTGAGTTCGAGGCTTGCCTGGGCTACGTAGTGAGCTCAGGGCCAGCCTGAACTACAAAGCAAGACCCTATCTCATAAGGCAATGATAGGGAGAAAATAAGACACAGTAAGAGAGCTGGAGAGATTTTGGAAGGTGGAGAGGGTTTGCTATTTTCTAGAGAGTGAAAAAGAAAAGACGTGTAGAGAAGGTAGCACTAGAGCAGGCCCTTTAAGGAAGCAAATGACGAATAACTGGTTTTCTGGTGCAAAAGCAAAGATCTGGGACACAAACATATTTGAGAGACATTCATAGGATCCCAATAAATTGCACTTTCTGCAATCTTAGATCTGTCCACCTCTTTCCTTGGTTTCCCGTTCACTTTCAAGTTCGACGGTTGGTTCTTACACACTGGGATAAGGTTTTTCCAAAATATGGGGATGGGGTAGGCACAGGTAAGCTGCAGACTGAAGGACTAAGCAGGAGAAATGGCTTCTTCTGGGCCCTGTGAAAGGTGCAACTAGGAGGAAAAGATCTTGTGGCAGTGGCCACCGGAGAGTTGAGTAGAGAGAGCAGAGAGATGATTTAATTTCGGAGGATCACCCTCGCTACTGTGTTAAGAAAGGTCTTAAGCAGGTAAAGCAGAGCCAGGGCAATAAGTAGAGATGGAAAGCAGAGACCTGACACCTCCCACGTTTACAGGTAGGAATGGTGAGGAGGAAAAAGCTAAGGAGACCGAAGCCTGGCCAACATCCCGGAGAAGGATGTTGGTTTAAAGGATAAGGGGAGAGAATATGGCAAGAAAGAGGGAGTAATCCACTGTCTTAGATGCTGCCAACGGGCCAAGTGAAGGTCTAAAACTTGCCTGTTGGACTTGGAGATGTGGAGGTCACTGGGAGAGCACGGAGGTCTTTGGCAGCCTTATATGGAGGTGGGGGCCAAATCTTGGTATAGTGGCTGCAGAGGGACTGGAGGAAGAAACCAGGAAACACTGGAAAAGCCAAGGAAAGAGAAAGGGAATAGAATGAGGGAGGGATCTAAAAGAGCTCCAGTCTTAGAACCACTGAGCTAAATCTCCAGCCTATTATTAACTCTTTAAAGTGTCTTTTAAATTTATAAAAGTAAAATCTGGTCATTGGAAACCTCCCTTTAATAAAAAAAAAATCTCCTCAGACATTATAGAAGTATAAAATGAAGACCTTTTTCTTCTTGTTTTTCAGAGGCCCTACCCACTGTCAATAGCTTCATGTGTGTGTGTGTGTGTGTGTGTGTGTGTGTGTTATGGACTGCATTTGTTCATATATACCTATCTTTGGTTTCTGCTCTTTTTAAAGATAAAACTGGGACTGTAATGTACGTATTGTTCTATGTTCCATTTCCTTTTCACTCAGTATTATAACTTGGCAATCTTTGTGAGTAAATACAGATCAACATATTGCTTTTTATCTACAATATAGGAACCCAGCAAAAGATGCAACATAATTTATTTATCCATTTACCTATTAATAGTTATCCATTGTCTCATATATTTAAGGAAAAAGTAGTTCAAGAAACAACATTATCCTTATATAGCAAACAAAAACAAATATGTCCCAAGGTGGGAAGGATAATAAAAATATGTTTATGTTTTGTATCTAGTAAAATGGGATGGGATAAGCCTCAGACCTCTCTCAACTGTCATTAAATTCATGAAGAAGTGTGCCCTTAGGGGACACTAGAAGTCATTCTGAGTGAAGTGGGACACTCGTGTTTTAGCTCTGCTAACTGCTTAAGGGGGACAGGGTGGGCAGGCGTGCAGAACATGGACTGGCTATTTGGATTTGTGTCACAGCAAAAAACAAAACAAAACAAATTTGTCTTCTCATTTAGTGAAATAGACAAACTGTTGACATCATACAGATTTTCTGAGAGCTTTCATGTCTCTGGCTTATTTTTTAAAATAACTCTTACTCTAATAACCTATCTGATGATAGGCACAAAGTAGTTCAAAAATACCTACCAGTCCAACCCCTTTTCCAGGAATTGCTAATAAGCTCTTTTCCTATGTGGCCCCTGGGGAAGTGATTTATCTGACTGGAAAATTTGAAAAGAACAAACTGGACAGGCTTAGTTTTAAAAATGACTGGTAAACAGTGGAATTTTCCCTCTGCACCAGGACATAAGCCTAAGGGTTTCACATCATTCAGGCTCTCCTCAATATTCATAAAGGGTGAGGATTTTTTTGTTCTTGTTGTGAACCAAACAGAAAACAAAAAATAAAGTAAAACAAAATTGAAAACCCTATAATTTTGAACACAGAAACAAGAGAGAGTTGTCCAGGTCGTCTAAGGAGCCCAACTTTCAGCACAGTAGAATTTTGATTTCTTATTGCTTCTATCTTACCTAAGATAAGGACCTGCGATGTACCTCTCAACAAAAATACCAACAGTGCATGTGTGCTTCCGTGTGTGTGTGTGTGTGCACGCGCGCGTGTGTGTTTTGGATTTCCATTTCAAAGATGAAGTTAGTGGCTTTCTTCTTTTCTTTTCTGCTCAGCATTTGGAAAGCTTCACTGCGAATATGTGTGTGCCACTTCACCAGGAACCTCCTTCACCTGCGCTAAGGGGATTCTGAGGCGCCACAGTGGGGAGATCCCACAGGAGCTGCTTGTGACACACATGGCTAGTAACGGAGGTCACCAAAGGCACGAGAATAAGGTGGCCGTAAATTCTACTTGAGTTCTGTCAATAAGTAGTAAGGAGGCTCTTTGTGATACTTGCTTTGTCTTGGCCCAAGTTGATGAGGTCAGCTATATTTTTCTTCAAATTACAATGCTCACTTGGTTGATGTTGCTAGAAGCTGATTAGTATGTCAATATGTGTCTTGGCAAGGCTAGGAGTGAAATTTGGAGGCAGCGTGTTTGCTTAATGTGCCCTAGGGCCTGTGTTGTGGCCACCGAGTTACAAAAAAGGAGGGGAATATGAAGCTTGTCAGAGAGGAAAGAAAGGAAGGATGACTATAAAACCCGAGAATGAATTAGCTGAG
Source organism: Thryonomys swinderianus (assembly GCA_004025085.1). Classification (NCBI taxonomy): domain Eukaryota; kingdom Metazoa; phylum Chordata; class Mammalia; order Rodentia; family Thryonomyidae; genus Thryonomys; species Thryonomys swinderianus. Next base: position 12,576 of record PVIC010033791.1, on the reverse strand, counting down.
GCTGAGAGCATTCCAGTCATCAAAATCACTAGGAAGGTGTCAACAAATTCCATACTTAGTTATTTTCCAACAAGTGGAGAATTTACAAATAACAACCCAAAGCACACATTTGGATTCTGCCATTCCTTACATTCTTTTTCAAAATGAGAATGTATTTCTATTTGTCTTGTTTTAAGAATAAAAAGTCAAGGGGGAGAATCTAGGAATCTATCAAACACCTATTTTATGGTCATTGAGAATTTTGTCAGGCTGGAGATTTAGCTCAGTGGCTATGGTGGCCTCCCTCACAAGCGCAAGGTCCTGAGTTCGATCCCGACAACCACATACAATGCTGGGCGTGGCGACTCACGCCCACCAACAATCAACCAGCAATCATCACCACATACCACAGTGCTGGGCGTGGTGGCTCACGCCTGTCATCCCAGCACTCGGGAGGCAGAGACAGGAGGATTGCTGAATTCGAGGTTTGCCTGGGCTCCATAGTGAGCTCAGGGCCAGCCTGAACTACAAAGCAAGACTGTCTCAAAAAAAAAAAAAAAAAAAAAAAAAAAAAAGAATTTTGTCAGTGCTAAATCTTGGTAGAAGATGCGGTTGGCTTGAAGGTGTTTCCTAATATGTGTGTCCTTTCAGAATCGCAGTGTGATCTTATTAGAAATAGGGTCATTATCAATATGGGCCATATTAGAGTAGAGTATAATGTAACTAAAAATATACTGCTCTTAGATTTTTTTTGTTTTTTTTTTTGAGACAGGGTCTCGCTTTGTAGTTCAGGCTGGCTCTGAGCTTGCTATGTAGCCCAGGCAAGCCTCGAACTCAGCAATCCTCCTGTCTCTGCCTCCCGAGTGCTGGGATGACAGGCGTGAGCCACCACGCCCGGCACTGTGGTCTGTGGTATTGATTGCTGGTGGGCGTGAGTCACCATGCCCAGCATTGTATGTGGTTGCCGGGATCGAACTCAGGACCTTGCACTTGTGAGGCAGGCCCCAGAAACACTGAGCTAAATCTCGGCCCACTGATCTTAGATTTTTAAAATTGATTTTATTGATGCATTTTATACATACATTATGGTCACATTCAACATTGAGAGTTTGTACCAGTATGTGACACATCCTGATTCTCATATTTTCCCTTTCCACTGCCCTCCCTACAACCCCCTGGAACACAAGCGTTATTTCCTTTTTTAAACTATCAGATTTTTTCTTTCTCTTCTTTATTTTCCCCTAACCCCTCTTTTCCCTTTTCTTTTTGAACGTTTCCTTCCTATTTCACAATATGCTCTTAGATTAAGCACATATTTTAAAAGTATTTTGCTGTCATCATTGTATTTCCTACATAAAGGGGGTCATTATTTCCAAAGTGACTTGTGAACTCTACAAAGCCATTTCACAGGAATTATTTTGAGACTTTAGGTCTAGGATGTGTCATGGATATCCATCTAACTGATTTTGTTGAGTTTGTGAAATCCAGATTTCTGCTTTTGAATGTGTCACTGATACGATCCCAGAGATGAGAAACAGCACAGTGAAAGTAGCCATTGACTCAGAGGCAGTGAACTATAGAGACGAAAAGCTCTGCCTATAGCCTCGATGTGATTCACACCCCAAACCTTGCCATGTCAGATGAGTATGTGACTTCCGTCTTTCAGCTTCCTTGTCCCCGTATATCAGTTGGATACAATGTATTACTGAGTTTATAAAATTATGATGAGAACTTAATGTGGCAATAGTAGGTTGAATCTTCTGGAATCCTCATTTGTGTAAGTAAAAACCAATCAAATATTACCAATTGTTATGGTTCAACCTATTCACACATGAAGCATCATTCACGTAATAACTACAAGCAGTGATTATTCAGGAGATAAAGTTCCAATTCCAGCTCCATGGACCAGCTGTGTGACTTTGATTTTTCCATTCCTCTGGATCCCTGTGATTTTCATTGTAGGATGTTAATTTTTCCCAGCATGGAGTTATACACTTCTAGTAGGTGGAGATCTTTGTTTGTTGCTGGTTTTTGTTCTTTCTCTTTCCTTCTTTCTTTTTTTTTTTTTTTTAGTGCTTAGAACAATCAGTTCCTGGCACGTAGGAAGGGCATAATTAATCTTTGAGAGTGAATGATTAAATGAAGGCCAAATAAAAGACAGATAGGAGGCAACTAATGGGTACCTTTTGCTTTTCTTCCTTATGGGTCTGTTGAGATTAAGTTGAACTGAAGTGTTCTAGATTTAGTCAATAGTGGGTACTAAGTGTAGTCACAAGATACTCTCTTCGCTTCATTTTTAAAAGACACCTGGAATTGCTACTTTCACAGAAGTCAGGTGCTCAACTTTGATTCAATAAGTTTTTAGCTACTGTATTTTCTTCCTTCTTTCCTTTCTCCCTCCCTCTCTTCCTTCCTCCCTCCCTCCCTTTTCTTTCTCTCTTTCTTTCTTTCTTTCTTTCTTTCTTTCTTTCTTTCTTTCTTTCTTTCTTTCTTTCTTTCTTTCTTTCTTTCTTTCTTTCTTTCTTTCTTTCTTTCTTTCTTTCTTTCTTTTTCTTTCCTTTCTTTTGAGACAGAGTCTTGCTTTGTAGTTTAGGCTGCCCCTGAACTCACTATGTAGCCCAGGGTGGCCTTAAACTCACAGAAACCCTCCTGCCTCTGCCTCCTGAGTGCTGGGATTATAGGCATGAACCACCACACCTAGCATTGTGCTATGTGGTACCAGGGATCAAATTCAGGACCTTGAGGTTGCCAAGCAGATGCCAGAACCACTGAGCTAAATCCACAGCCCACTACTACATTTTCTTCTTTTTAAAATTTTAATTCTTTATTGGTACAATTTATATACATCTCACAATCACACATAACATTGGGGAGTTTGTACCAATATACGACACAAGTTAATTCTCATTTTTACCCATATCCCTACCCACCCACACCTCCCTATCCCCTATATACATGCTCTTTTATTTTCTTTCAGAATCATATTTATTCCTTCCCCTCATTACATTCCCACACCAAATTTCCTTTGGAAACTTCCCATTCTACGAAAACTGTCATCCTTTCTAGAGCTCATTTGTATCTACAGGTGCTCATATCAAAGAAAAGATCTGATATTTGCCTATCTGTGATCTGTTTATTTCACTTATTAGTGTGTCTTCCAGGTGTATCCATTTGCATATAAATGACTCAATCTTGTCATTTTTTATGGCAGAATAATAATCCATTTTATAAAAAAAACCCCACATCTTCTTTATCCACTCTCCAGTTGATGGACATTTGGGTTGTTTCCAAGATTGGGCAATCACGAACTGAGCTGCTGTGAACAATGGTGTACATCTGTCTTTCCAATGTGATTTAAAAAAATTCCTTTGGGTATATTCCTAGCAGGGGGATAGCAGGGTCAAATGGGACCCCTAGTCCTAGTTTTCTGAGAAATCTCCACACAGATCTCCACAATGGTTGCACAAATCTACAATCCCACCAACAGTGGAGAAGGGTTCCTTTCTCCCCACAGCCTCTCCAGCATTTATTGTTGGTTGATTTTGTAACTGTGGCCATTCTTTGTGGAGTGAGATGAAATCTCTGTTGTTTTCATTTGCATCTCTCGAATGACCAGTGATGTTGAACATTTCTTCATATGCTTCTTAGCTGCTTTGACTTCTGCCTCTGAGGAGTGTCTGTTCATTTCAGATGCCCATTTTTGAATTGGGTCTTTGAACTTGGGGAGGCTGATGTGTTTGAGTTCTTATATATTGTAGATAATAGCCCTTTGCCTGATAAACAGCTAGTAAAGATTTTTTCCCATGTTGTTGGTTGTCTTTTAGCAGTGCCAGCCACTTCTTTTGCTATGCAGAAGCTTTTCAGTAGGATGAGATCTCATTTGTTGATTCTTTCTGCTAGTTCTTGTGCTATAGAGGTTTTATTCATAAAGTCTCTGCCTAAGCCAGTGTCTCCAAGAGTTTTGCCTAACCTGTTTTCCAGCAGGCTTATTGTTTCTGTTTTAATGTTTAAGTCTCGTATCCATTGTGAATTTCCACTACTACATTTTCTTAACCATTCTTCTGTTGATGAACATATAAAGAAAGATAAACTTGAATCATTTGTAGGAAAACAGATACACTTTGAGACTGAACATTAAGTAAAATAAGTCAGACTCACAAGCTTAAATATCACATGGTTTCTCTTATATGAGAAATCCAAAATATAAATAAATTGAAGAGTAAAATAAAAGGTGGATAATAGAAGACAGAAAGATAGATCTTTTTTTTTTTTTTTTGAGACAGGGTCTCGCTTTGTAGTTCAGGCTGACCCTGAGCTCACTCTGTAGCCCAGGCAAGCCTCGAACTCAGCGATCCTCCTGTCTCTGCCTCCCGAGTGCTGGGATTATAGGTATGAGCCACCATGCCTGGCAGAGGGATAGATCTTTTGCAAATGAGAAGGGGACCAAAAGATGGAGGGAAGGGGAAAGCAGAAAAGGGAACGGGGAATTAAAAAGAATTATGATATGATATATATAGGTATCAGTTACCCACAATGAATGTAATTATTATACACTGCAGATATGTTTTAATAAAATACAAATTAAAAATAATGAAATGAGAAAAAATAAGTATTGAAAGGAAAAAGTTGAAATGATGCTTGACTCTCTGGGTGGAGAGGTAACGATGACTTGTCCGAAGGCTTTTGGAAAAATCTATGGAGAAAAATAATATTTCTTACAAATGTAGAAAAATAAATCTTGCATGTGTAGAAAAAAGATAGTGTTTTTAAGAATCTGGGTTACGTTTAAAAAGAGTTTTGATGCCATTTTCATAAGGCTACATTATGGAAATATTATGAAATATTTTGACAAGCCTTATTTCTATACTTCTTTGTGGTGCATGGCTGATGGTAAAATACTGAATTGAAAATAATAAATGAGAATTCTTGTTACAGCACAGATTCCCAAACCATTACTTGGCATGTTTTAGATAGCTAAACTTTTGAAAGACAAAATATGACAGCTGCTTTTTGAAAAATGTGACAACTCTTGCTTTTTAGTACAATACAAAATATGGTAGAAAATTTTGTGATGGTGATAGATTTGAGGTCAAATGTAATTCTTCGCAGAAATCAAACAGGAAACAAATCAGCTCTGTATGTATTGTCTTATGGCAGCAAACCACCATGTTCACTATATCTTATTTTTTTCTGTAAAGGACATAGGAGAAGGGCCAGAGATTTACCTCAGTGGTTCTGGCACCTTCCTAACAAGCGCAAGGTCCTGAGTTTGATCCCTGATAACCACAAAAAATAGCAGGCCTGGTGAGTCACGCCCACCAGCAATCAGTACCACATACCACAGTGCCGGGCGTGGTGGCTCACGCCTGTCATCCCAGCACTCGGAAGGCAGAGACAGGAGGATTGCTGAATTTGGGGCTTGCCTGGGCTATATAGTGAGGTTAGGGCCGGCCTGAACTATAAAGTGAGAGCCTGTCTCAAAAAATAAAAACAAGAAAAAAGAAAGAAAAAAAAAAGAAAATGGGACAGATTCACTGAGATCAGACAGTACAGTTGTTGAGAGGATGGCAGGAGGGTATGAGATCACCAGGGCCTATTAGACTCCCCCGCAATCTGTAAACATTAAATGGAATCTCAAGAGCAGGTTTTTTTTTTTTTTTGTGGTTTCTGTTTAGAAGCATAACATTATTATTTTAATTTAAAACTTATTTTAAATTAATAAATAATACCTGTAATTATTTATAGGGTACATGGTAACTTGATGTATGCATACAGTGTGTAGTGATTGAGTCAGGATAATTAGCATTTTCAGCTCTTCAGATATTATCACTTCTGTGTGTTGGGAACCCTCAAATTCTTCTCCTCTGGTTATTTTAAAATATATAATTAACTGTTCTAGGTTATAGTTGCTCTGCTCTATTATAGAGCGTAAGAATTACTCCCTTCTCAACTGTGCTTTGGTACCCACCATCTTCCTTCTCTTTTATCAACTCTCCTTTTTCCTTATCTCTAGTTACCTCTATTCTGCTCTCTACTTCTATGTGATCAACATTTTTTTAAGCTTCCACATATGAAGCATTGGTCTTTCTGTGACTGGCTTGGTTTATTTCATATGATTTTCTCTTGTTTTGTCGATGTTCCCACAAATGTTAGGATTTCATCTTTTATAGCTGAATAATACACCATTGTTTATATTTACTACGTTTTTCTTACCATTCATGCACTGACGCTTTCATTGGTTGATTCCATATCATGAATGTAGTGAATATTGCTGCAATAATCATGGGAGTGCAGTTATCCCTTTTATATCATGGTTTTATTTTCTTTACATATATTCCCAGTAATGGAGTTACTAGATCATATGATAGTTCTAGGGTTTTTTTGGGGGGGGAGGCTTGGAACTGTTTTTTCATAATGGCTGTGCTAGTTTACATTCCTGCCAGCAATCCTAAAGGCTTCCCTTTCCTCTGCTTCCTTGGTGGTAGTTACTTTTTCTTTTGAGACAGGGTCTCGCTTTGTGGTTCAGACTGGCCCTGAGCTCACTATGTAGCCCAGAAAGCCTTGAACTCAGCAATCCTCCTGCCTCTGCCTCCTGAGTGCTGGGATTACAGGCGTGAGCCACTACGTGTGGCTCATTTTTTAAATTTTAATCCCTTGCAAGAGAAATTATTTAGCAAAGTTTTCTCTCATTCTGTAGGCTGCCTCATGACTCTGTGGATTGCTTCTTTTGCTATATTATTAGTTTGATATTATCTTATTTGTCCAATTTTTCTCTTGTTGCCTGTTGGAAGATCTAAAACTCTGCCCATTCCAATATACTGAGGTGCCTCCCCAGGGTTTTGTGCAATAGTTTCATAGTTTTGGCTCTTACATGTAGGTCCCTAATGTACTGGGTGAAAAAGAAATTTTAAAACTGTTTCTATTCATAATATGTACAGTAATATCTAAGAGTAAATTTAATCAGTAGAACCAAAGATATTTACAAAGAAATAAATCACAGAAGACAGAAAAAATGAAGAATTCCATGTTTATGGATTGCCAAAATTAATATTTTAAAAATATGTATACTATCAAAATAATCATCAGAATCAATGAAATACATATCAAAATACCAATGATGTTTTTCACCAAATTAGAGAAAATGAATCATATAATTCATAATGAACCAAGAGCATATAGAATAAACAAAGACATTCTGAACAACAACAATAACAAAACTGGAGGTACCATATTATTTGACTTTAAAACATGCTAAAAACATGCAATAACCAAAACAACATGGTGCTGGCATAAAAACAGATGCATTGATCAGTGGAATGGAGAAGAATCCAGAAATTAATCCATGTATTTATAGCCAATGGATCTTTTACATAGACACCAACAACATACACTGGAGAAAGATAGCCTCTTCCTAAAACAGTTCTGAGTAGATCAGGGACAGTTCTTATGGGGGAAAGAACTCTCATAAAGACCAGGATAGTTTAAGGAATGGGGAAGGAGCAGACCTCAGGAGCCTACACTGGTGGTACATGTGTTGATTAAATGGATTTATGGGTCTCAGATTTTTTTTTTATTTTTAAGTGTAGTCGAACCTTCTCCTGCATCTCACAAGTGTCCTAGAGCAGTGTGCTCATTCATTGACAAGGAAATAGATGCCCAAGCCAGACACTGTTGAGTGCTTGCTCATGGGCTCTGTTACCTCCAAGTTTTCCTTGATACACAACCCTGATTGTCCCCAGCCACAGTCATCACTGGTCCAAGGTAAGGATGGGCATCCCATTCCTCTTGCCATATTTATGGGTGAACATGTGGTTGCTTTTGGGTCAAGTTAAAGAATGAAAGTTCACAGGGGGAACTTACGGGAAAATTTTTCTACTGTGATCAAAGAGAGGCATGCAGCGAGCAAGTTTCTTCTCTCCACCCACTTCCTGCTTTTGGAAGTTGTCAGATGACGATGGAGGTGCCAAGTACCCTTTAGACCACGGGGGAGACATTGTCCAGCTACAGAAGGCTGCAGGATGGAAAGACTGAAGTGGGGGCTTGACTTGTGGACCATTCCTTGGAACTATCTGCTTCTAAACTTTCTAGTTACACACACACAAAATTAATGTATGTATGTATGTATGTATGTATGTATGTATGTACGTATGTATTATTTAACCCAGTGTTACTGACTTTACTGTTACTTGCAGCCAAAAGCAACAGATAGGCTAAATGGCCCATTTCAAGGGTGCTCAGGTTGTTGTTGGAGGTGCGAGGGCTGAATGTGCAGTGAATATGGACACGTGTTGGGGACGCTCATTTTTGACTGCTGTCTGACAAGTCATTCCACCTCTCTAAGCTTGTTTTCTCTTCTGCAAAAAGGGGCCAATGGGGTCATCGTCTAGGTGAGGTGATATGCCATGAGGATGACAATCAATGCTACGTTCTTTTGCTTCCTTCACAACTCTGCTTTCAGTGCAATCTTTTTTTTAAACTTAAAGATGCATTGACTTTTTCAAAAACTTAACTTCAAAATTTTTACTAAAGTATTTCAATGCAGTAAAAGTTACCTGGAGTTTTTTTTTAAAACAAAATACATGTAAAACAGTACAGTCTGTTAACTTGGACATTTCTTTCCTTTAGAAATGTATTAGCAGTTGAATGTGGAGGATGGCATATTAATTGTACCCAACTGTACCTACAGGATTTGTTTTATTTGGTAGCACAGATTTTTGTATATTTCTAAAGTGACTTTTTTCTTTTTGCTGGTTATTTATTTATTTTTTAAAATGAATTCTTTATTGGTACATTTTGTATACACCTCACAATCACACTTAACATTGGGGAATTTGTACCAGTATATGACACAAATTAATTCTCATTTTTACCCATATCCCTACCCACCCACAACCCCCACCCCTTATATATGTGCTATTTATTTTTCCTTCCAAAGCATATTTTTCCCCTCATTACATTCCCCCACCACATTCCCTTTGAATATTTCCTATTTTACAAAATCTATCATACATTCTAGAACTCAACTACCTCTACAGGCTCTCATATGCCTTTTCTGTATAGGTTTTCCCAAACCAGTAGGCTGCTCAGTATATTAATAACTGGAAGAGTAACTGCTGAAGTTCTACAATTTTTTTGGTACTGAAACACAAGGAAATATCCCACAATTTGATGCATCATGTTGAAAATCTTTAAGGGCTTCTTAAAGGAAATCCTAATTTTCTGCTTTTGAGGCAGGTAAAAATAAAGAGTGGCTCAGTTTTCCCTACCTGTGGAAATGAGAAAGGAAAATAATATCTCTAAGGCAGTGATTTATAAAGTGGTCATTGTGTTTCTGCAGCACAGACACCAGGAGGATCACAGGTGCATGAATACTGCTTTGTGTCTGATCCTGTGCTACTTCTTTCTGGCCTGGATCTCATTTACATCATGCCAGCAACTCTAGAGGGTGTTATCCCCATTTGAGGTATGTGAAGACTGAAACCTGAGTTTGATAATCTGTCAAAGGACACTAATCGGTTAAAATGATACAACTGGATTTCAACCCAAGTTCCACCGGACCTGGGAGCCCATCCTATTTACTTCTACACAGTACTACTGCCTAAAGGCCTCCTTAACCTTGCTGAATTACCATACTTTCTCGAACAACTGAACATAAACCTATGCCAATCACTCTTCATAATTCCACTTAGCAGTTATTGATCACCTACTATTGGCCAGGTTAGCAATAGAGTTTAATCATCACAACAGTACTGAAAGGGAGATAGTATTACTGTTTTAACTTTAGAAATGATAAGAGAGAATGGTTACTATGGGCTGGAACTTGTCTTGGTTTGGACAATTAATGCTTATTCAAAGCCATGGATGGTTTCACTGCAGAGCCCCTGGTCTTTCCTTCTACCATGTAGCTTCTTACTATAAAAAAAGTGAAAGAAAAGTAGCAGAGAAGCTACTGCATATTTAAAAATGGAAAATCTATCTGCATTGGTAAATTTTAAGTGTTTCTGGGACATTAAATTTCTTTTGTTCTCCAAATAACTAGAAAAGTGCTAGATACCTGCTTGATATTCAATGATTGATTGAGCGGTTCATTAACTGATGATAACAAGTGAAAATGTCTCTTACATATTTCCTCACAAAGAAATATTTAAGGGCCTGCTGATAACATGAGTCAGATTATGATCTCCAATACACACACACACACACACACACACACACACACACACATTCATAATATTTTCAGGATAATGTCAGAACAATAAAATTTCATCAGTTTGTGGAAATCTTGAGAATACAATTGTCAAAATGAAGGCTGGTCACATCATTTAAAAAAAAAAAACAAATATGCCAGTAGCTTTGCAATAGAAAAAGCAAAATGGTTGGCGATATGGTTTTCCATTGGACTTTCTTGTCAAAGTTGAGAACTGAAAATAATCAAAATAGCTTAAGCAACTAAAATATTAGGCACCTTAGCCATAGTAAATCTCCAATAGATATATAATTTGAAATTCTTGGCATTTACTTGCTCATGAACTTGAAGGAATAGAATGAGTGGGGCTGGGATTGACATGTATTTTATAAGGAAAATAAAATTTTATATTTATGAATGCACTGAAATAGGAATAAAATCTTCAAAGGGGAAGGGGAGTTGGGGGGCAGGGGAAAGCAAAGAAAGGCAAGAAAAATTTGAATGTAAAATGGAAAAAAGGAAACAAAGCTTATGAATATAGGGGTGGGGGTTGTAGGCAGAGCAGAGGAATGGGAAAAAATAAGAATCAAGATATATCATGTACAGGTACAAATTTTCATGAGGAATGTGATCACAGTGTATATCTAAAATACAAAAACAAATTCAATTTAAGAATGCATTGAAATTTCATTTATATAGTTTCAGAGTGGGGGCTATAGAACTCTAGTGAATTTAAAGAAATCAGGAGAGCCAGAATCTAATTTTTCCTATATTTTTGATTTACTATGTGACTTTGGGAATATAATATCCTCCCCTCTGAAGCTCTATTTCCTCTTCCACACAAGGACAGCTTGACCAAACATGAAGGTCCCTTCATGTACATGTACTTGAGACCATCAAACCATTTCCTTTCCTTTTCTTTCCAGGTCATGGCCGTGGGTGTACATGAATATTCTTGAGAAAAGTTTCTTTGATAGAAAAATACTGTCTTAAATGAAACATACTTAAGGCTGTAGGGCTCTTCATTCATTTGTGGAGCCAATAGCATGTCCTGTGTACATATTAGTCTGGATTCTTTGGTTCCAGTGAGTGCAACACAGCTGGGAATTTGCTTGAGATTAAAAACCTTATTGGTTCATGTAATCACCCAATGAAACAGGCAAGTACAACTAGAACAAAAGACTCAGAAGGTTAATTGACAGTGCTCTCTCTCTCTCTCTCTCTTGAATTAATGAATTGTCTGCACTTTTTTCCTCTTCTGCCTCTCCCTCCTCTCTTCCCTTCTCCTTTTCTTTCCTCTTTTCTTCTTCCTCTTCCTCTTCTTCTACTTCTTATCCTTCTCTTCCTCTCTGACTGTCAGCTTCATTTCTTTTTGGACTTTTCCACGCAGCTGGATTCACTTCATCTGGTCAATAATGTACTCATATCCTCACCTCCAGCTGCTGCTACAGAGGAATTTCTACTTACTTTTCCAATCTCAAGCATTGAAAGTCCCTAGAAGGATTTTGATTGGTCCAGCTCAGATCAGGGGCCCAAGTACAAATCACTATCCAGGCTCCAGAGTTTGATAACAACAGTTGTCCTCCAAACTCAGTCTTGGAGCAGAGAAAGGATACACTTCACTAGGGAGGCAAAACAGTAGACTAGCTAGTGACCTCAGTGAGGTTTCATGGTTAGTAATGGAGATTGTGAGCTATGACATTTTTGTATCAGGAGGGCCTTAGAAGAGCAAATATTTTTATGTTGAAACCAAAGGACAGAGGGGTTGGGTATGTTTTATCAGTCTCTGTTCTACAAGTCAGTTAAGGCCTGTGGTTTGGCAAGAGACATCCAATTCTCTCTAATGTTGCTCAAGGAGTAAGCAACAGAAACTTCATCCCTTTTTTATTATTCATAACAATACTTGATACTTACATACTATGGCATTTTCATCAAAGGATTTCGGAATATGCAATGAACAAGTATTAGTCAGTTTTCAGATGGGAAGTCAGAGGTGCTGAGAAGACAAAGCCAGGCACCGGCGTGCCTGCCTGGGATGGTGAGCTTCTGGAAAGTACCTTTTCTAACCCTGGCCTAGTCAGCGGGAGTTCAAGGGTGAAATAGCCCCCAGTCAAGAAACTGATTCCAGTCAGAAGGGAATAAAAGAGAAAGGTTAAGCTACAATGGAATCAGCGATGCTCGAATTTGGAAGAGAACACAGGCTAAATGCACCTCTACCAGTACATAATGCCCTTTCTAGACTCTCACCTGCCATGTATGTCTGTGCATTTCCTAGAGGATAGATGCTTGTTAGCTAACTAAGAAGCATATTTTTATTGTTGGAATTATGTATTCTTTAAATTGGAATCTGAGCTCTCGAGGGCAGCTATTTGGATTTTTGGTTGCTTCGTTTTGTTTCTTTGTTTTTTTTC
>PVIC010033790.1:0-19969 GCA_004025085.1 Thryonomys swinderianus | reverse complement strand
GGCGGGACTGACTGTAAATGAGCTCTCTGTCTTCCCTGGGCCCCAGCGTGGAGCAAGTGAACAGTCTGCGGGAGATAAGCGCTCTGAGGCGCCTGCACCCGCACCCACATCCTCACGCTGCACGAGGTGGCTTTGTGAGTTCACTGCAGCACAGAGGTCACCAAATGGGAGGGGCTAAGTGGTAGGCATTTTCTTTATACATATATATATATTTTTTTTTTGAGACAGGGTCTCGCTTTGTTGTTCAGGCTGGCTCTGAGCTCACTGTGTAATCCAGGAAAGCCTCGAACTCAGCAATCCTCCTGCCTCTGCCTCCCAAGTGCTGGGATGACAGGCGTGAGCCACCACGCCCGGCCTATTTTTTTTTTTTAAAGGTACTGGGGATTGAACTTGGGTCCTTATCCCTTCAAGGCTGGTGCGGTACCACTTGAGCTAAATCCCCAGCCTCATTGGTAGGCATTTTAAATACTAGCTTTGTAGCTCAGAGAGCAGCTTTCATTTTTATTTCATTTAATTTTAATTTTTTTTTTTTTGAGACAGGGTCTCACTCTGTAGTGCAGGCTTGCCCTGAGCTCATTATATACCCAGGTGAGTTTTGAACTCAGCAATCCCCCTGCCTCTGCCTCCTGAGTACTGAGATGACAGGCGTGAGCCACCACGCCCGACATTTGGTTACCAGGGATTGAACCAGGGACTTTGTGCTTGTTAGGCAGGTGCTGGAATCACTGAGCTGAGCTAAATCTCCCGCCCTGTTTTAATTTTTTTTTTTTTTTGAGACAGGGTCTCAGTTTGTAGTTCAGGCTGGCCCTGAGCTCACTATGTAGCCCAGGCAAACCCTGAACTCAGCAATCCTCCTGTCTCTGCCTCCCAAGTGCTGGGATGAGAGGCGTGAGCCACCACGCCTGGCCCTGTGGTATGTGGTAGGCGTGAGTCACTAGCCTGTAATTGTATGTGGTTACCGGGACCGAACCAGGGGCCTTGCGCTTGCAAGGCAAGCACCGGAACCACTGAGCTAAATCTCCGGCTCTATTTTAATTTCTTAAAATAAGGTCTCGCTATATAGCCTGGTTTTGAACTCACTGTGTAGCCCTTGCTGGGCTCGATCCCAGTGATCCTCCCACCTCAGCCTCTGGGGTTTACAGTCATGCACCACTGTGCTGGGCTTCATTGTGTCCTTCTATCACGTTTGTATTTGGACAGATGGTGCCTGCATCCCTGGGGAAATGCCTTCCTGTGGATGACCCATGACCTGGAAGCAGACATGGTCAGGGCTGGCTCCTGTGGCCTGGCTGGGCTGCTGCGGCCTTGACTGAGTCACAGGCTCCTGGGAGAGCAGGGTTCAAGCCTCCCCACCCCCTACTTGCTGCCTCTGCAGTCTCCTTACCCTTCCTTACTGCTAATTTGTTCGGGGGCGTTTCTCAGCGTAGTCTAATGGTAGAGAAGGCTTCATACCTTTCATGAAGGCCAGCGCTCTGGGAGGCTGAGACAGGAGGCTCACAGGTGGGAGCCCAACCTGGGATATTTAGTGAGAACTTGTCTCTGCACACACAGAGAACTCGGTGTGAGCTAGGCGCGTAAATAAGAGCAAAGTCCCTGTGTTCAGCCTCCTGCTGCCAGAAGAAAAAGCAGGAGGAGGAGCAGGAGGAGGAGCAGGAGGAGGTCCTGTCCCCCAGGTCCCGCTCGCCCGAGGCCTTCTCCCCGCGCCCACGCTGGGCCCTGAGCTGGGAGGCGGGCCGCCCGGAGCTCTCGAGTGGGGGGCGCGGGTGCAGCCAGAGCATGAGCCAGAGCAGTTCTCTTGCTGTCTTGGTTAGGCAACGCTCAGGCCTCTTTTTGTCTCTCTCCTAATAGTTAATTTTGTATTTCAATTTAATTGCAATTTTATATATATATATTTTTTTGCAGTACTGAAGATCAAACTCAGGACCTTGTGCTTATGAGACAGGCATGGTGCCACTCAGCTAATCTCCAGCCCAAATTTTATATTTAATTTTTTTTTTTTTTTGAGACAGGGTCTCGCTTTGTAGTTCAGGCTAGCTCTGAGCTCACTATGTAGCTCCGGCAAGCCTCGAACTCAGCAATCCTCCTGCCTCCGCCTCCGGAGTGCTGGGATGACAGGCGTGAGCCACCAAACCCAGCGGACAGTTTGTTTTTTGAGGTAAGCTCTCACTGTTTATCCCAGGTTGGACTTGAACTCAGAGTGATCCTCCTGCCTCAGCCTTCCAAGGGCTAAGATCACAGGCATGTGCCATTTTGTGTCACTCAGCATCTGCTTTCCACGAGGCACTGTGAAGGTGGCTGTGAGGGTGGGGGCTGAGACTTTCTAACAGGATGCCTTCTCTGGCTGGGTGAAGATGGCCAGATGACCCCAGAGCCTGCTTCGCACACTGAGATTGGGGGCGTGGCCTAGTGACGCGGTGGGTGGGGACTCAGGTGTCCCGAGGTTTCCGTGGGAGCCCGTGGGAAAGCCACTGGGACTGGCTGGAGCCTCCCCAAACAGGCTGTGCCTCTCCCTCCTCTTACCCGGCCTGTGGCCCAGGCCAGTGCAGCTTTGCACAGACGGGCTCACCTGGTGCCGGTCTCCTCATGCTCAGAACTGCTGAACATGTGTCCTTCTGATTCCGGGAAACTGATAATAAATTCTGTGAAACAGAAGAAACAGTTACAGTATTCCATGAAAAAGTGAATTGTACTTTCATGTTTTATTACTAATTTATTTAATTAGTTTCTTTTTGTTTGTTTGTTGTTTTAAAACCTGTCTTCCTATGTAGCCCAACCAGGCCTCAAAATCAAGTGATCCTCCTGCCTCAGCCTCCCCAATGCTGGGATTACAGGCGTGAGCTACCATGCTGGCATTGTGATATGTGGTACCAGGGATCAAACTTGGGACCTTGTGCTCGCGAGGCAGATGACGGAACCACTGAGCTACACCCCCAACCCTAAATTACTTTCTTTTGTCTCCACATTATAATGTAGTTATGCAGAGAAAAAGAATAAATTTATTTGCCAAAAGAAATTACAAACTTAGAATTGTGCGTTCAGGGAGGGATAAAGTGGATTTCTGACTGCTAGGTGGCCTTAGTCATTTTTCAACTTTGAAATTTATGAACTGAGTCAAGTGTAGTGTCACAGCCCTGTAACGCCAGCAGCCTGGGGAGCCGAGTTCAAGGCCAGCCTGGACTACACTGTGAGACCTGTTTCAACAAAACAAAGATATTGCATTGAAAACACTGAAAAGGGCTGAGGCCACAGCTCCATGGGAAGGCCTTGCGTTCAGTCCCCGCACTGCCAAGGAGTGGCACCGGGGCGCAGCTCTGAAGCTGGACCAGGGGATGTGTCCCATCTGCGAGATGTTCAGGAGTCTCAGGGAGAGGGCCGGCGTCCCCAGCACTGTCCCTGGGCACCAAGCTGAGTGCTCACCTGCTGTCAGAGAGGCTGGTGCAGCTGGACGTTTATTATTGCAGCACCCAGGAAACTGAGGCAGAAGGATCACCATGAGTTCAAGCCCAGTCTGGGCTACATTGTGCGATTCTGTCCAGAAAAACAGAAGTAGGATGGCCGGAACTGTGGGACCCGAAGCAAACAGGAGGACTTGCATTGGGCCGTAATCTCATCCCTTGAAAACAGCTCTCCAAAGCTGGCCACCATGGCCCATGCCTGTAACAGCCCAGCTACTCAGGAAGCTGAGGCAGGAGGGTCAGTTCATCCTAGAAGTCTGAGGCCAGCAGGGGCAGCCTAACAAAACCTCATCTCCAAATAAGTAGAGAGTGAAAGCTGCTGGTAGACAGGAAAGCCTAGGAAAACAGGTTTCAGGTGGCTTCTTGTGTTTTCTGTCAACATGGTATGCAGGGCACACACTGTGGGAGTGTGGATGGGCTGTGCTGTGGGCAGCACGTCCATGGCAGGTCCTGGCGGTGCACTGAGGCCCAGAACTGTTTCAGGTGGCTTCCACAGAAGAAGGGTGCGGTTTTTTTTGCTTTTTTGAGACAGGGTCTCGCTTTGTAGTTCAGGCTGGCCCTGAGCTCACTATGGTGCCCAGGCAAGCCACTGCGAACTCAGCAATCCTCCTGCCTCTGCCTCCCGAGTGCTGGGATGACAGGCGTGAGCCACCACGTCCGGCACTGTGGTATGCGGCATTGGTTGTTGGTGGGTGTGTCTCCACGCCCAGCATTATATGTGGTTACTGGGGATCGAACTCAGGTCCTTGCGCTTGCGAGGCAGGCGCCGGAACCACTGAGCTAACCCTCCGGCCCGAAGGGTGCATTTTTATCCCAGAACAGGCCAGGTGGCATTAGTGATGCTTCCCGTTCCCCCGACTGACAGGGAGAAGACACCACTGTCCGAGAGAACGGTCACGCACTGCGTGTCCCAGCTGTGTGAGTCCCTCGACCACACGCGCAGGTGGGCAGCCAGGGCGCGGGGACCTGCACCGGGAGGCGCGGCCCGCTGGGCGCCACGCTCAGGCAAGGCTGGGTCCCACACCACAGCTGAGCGTGTCGCTCCGAGGCCACCTGCGCTGCCCACGTGTAAGGTGTGCCCGGGCCGTGCCCTGTCCCTGTCAGCCCATGTGGCTGCGAGGCGCGTGTAGGCCAGGCCGTGGCCATGGAGCCAGGCGGCGTTGGGAGTGGTCTCGGGGACCCACGCGTGGCACGCAGACGCACCCATCCCGGGGCACGCTGTGCACCGCGTGCCTCGTGTGGTCCTTGAGCTGCCTCGTGTGACCGGAGCTGTGGCCCGAGATGGCCCTCGCCGCCCTTCTGCAGCAGGATGCCCTGAGACGGGGGACTCCGGTCGTGCCACAGCGTCCGCTCCAGGCAGCCGTACACAGAGTACATCTCCACCCGCTGGTACCGGGCCCGAGTGCCTGCTCACCAATGGCTTCTACACCTCCAGGACGGACCTGTGGAGCGCGGGCTGTGTCTTCTACGAGACGGCCAGGTGCAGGCCAGCCCCGCCGGGTCACCGGGTGAGGACGCCCACCTGGGGCCTCAGCACCTGGGCTCAGCCGTTCCAGTTCCTTCTGGTTTTAATGCGACGGACTGACTTCTTGTGCACCTTCCCTGGTTGCTTTGGCCGTGGCTGTAGTGCTGGTGGGGCCCTCTGTTGGGCTTGATAGTGGGAGGGATAGACAGACAGACAGGTCCCGGCGAGAGGGGCGACTCCATCCACCCTGGCCCGGAAGGCTGAGGGTCAGGTTCCTCGGCACAGCCCCAGCCGCCACGGCCCCAGCGCCCCGAGCGCAGTGAGCTCCCCGTAACAGCAGGACGGAGGCCCCTGTGCCCCTACTTGGCGGGCGGCTGTGCAGAGCCTCTGACGCCTGCGAGCCGATGAATGATATGTCACTCTGCAAAGCTGAGCGTGGCTTCACCGAAGCCCGGGCACAGCCGACAGTTCTTTCCTGCATGCGCAGCTCTGGGTGAGGCACGGCACCCAGGACTCGAGTGCTAGGACCGTGCTGCTGCTTTGGGTTGGCCTGCTTGCTGCCTGTTGCTGGCTGAGTGCAAGGCGGGCCCTGGCCGGAGCTGCATTCTGAGCTCTGCCCGGTGGCACATAGTGCATGTGGTATTTATCCATTCTAGGATCTCTTAGAAGCCATCCGTGAGGCCACGGAACTCCGCTGGCTGAAAGAGGCTGCCGCGGGCAGCATGCAGTCCCTGTCACAAGCCCCTCAGGGACGGAGCGCCCAGCTGGAGGCAGAGTGGACAAGGCCTCAGGGCAAGGAGCCACCAGGAGAATCCTGCGCCCAGCTGAGCCCCAGCCCTTGCCGCCCCTAGGCTGCAGCCCCTCTTCCCTGGCATGAACGAACTGGACCAGATCTCAAAGATCCACGATGTCATCGGCACACCCACCCTGAAGACCCTTACCAAGTTCAGGCGGTACGTGTGGGCCCGGGAGCCGCAGAGGCCAGACCTACCGCAGGGTGAGCCTAGCACCCTGAGCCGCTCCTGGGCCCTGCTGCCCCGGCCCGAGCCAGCCCACAGCACTGAACCCAGGGTCTTTGTGCTGAACTACATCCCCAGCCCCTTCTTACTCCATTCTAAGATCAGGTCTCAGGCAGTGGCTCCAGAGCACCGAGTGCCAGTGTGCGCTGCCTGCCTTCGAGGTCAGCGGAACATGCTCTCCCCTGAGCACCACAGGAGTCCCCAGCATTTCTCTGGGGGCTTGGGATTGGCTTTTATGCCCAGAATTTCACACAGGACTCCACACGCCCAGGTAAGAAGCCTCCCCAGGGGTGGGCCGCGCAGGGCGGCACCGCCCTGTGGCTTGGGCACCTCTGCCGCCTCAGCAGAAGCTGGGCCTGCTCAGGCCGAGGGGCCCCAGTGCAGATCACAGCCAGTCTGAACTTGGGGAGTTTTTGGTTGTCTTCCTTTTCTTCAGCTTTATTTTTCTCAGATGAGAGGGTAACATTAATCTTTTATAGGCGAGATGTTTTCTTACACTTATAAGAGTCCACATACAGCCTCCCCAGGTTCTAATTTCATTTTGAGACAGGGTCCAAGTTGCCCAGGGTGGCCTGGAACTTGCAGTCCTCCTGCCTCAGCCTCAAGAAATTGGGACAACAGTGGGGCCAGAGGGTTAGCTCAGTGGTTCCAGTGCCTGCCTCACAAGCCAAGGTCCTGAGTTCGATCCCCGGCAACCACATATAATGCTGGGCGTGGAGACTCACGCCCACCAACAATCAACACTGCATACCACAATGCAGGACGTGGTGGCTCACGCCTGTAATCCCACCTGTCATCCCAGCACTTGGGAGGCAGAGACAGGAGGATTGCTGAGTTCGCAGCGGCTTGCCTGGGCACCATAGTGAGCTCAGGGCCAGCCTGAACTACAAAGCGAGACCCTGTCTCAAAAAAAAAAGAAAGAAAGAAATTGGCACAACAGGTGTGGGGCAGTCCTTTTCAGGAGCAGCTTTGGAGCATTCCAGGCTCAGAGCGCCAGAGCGGCCCTCCCGGGTCCCCGGCACCCCGGCCCCGAGCACATCAGGAGCCGTCCCAGCGCGGCCCCTCCGGCAGGACGTGATGGCGGAGCCCTGGACGACAGCGTGATCATTCACTATTGGGCTTTCAGTGCAGGTCGAGAGCTAGGAGTTTGGATTTTCCCTTTCAAAAGGGATAAGGGGTTCCGCTCCTGACAGCCGATTTGTCCCCCGAGTGCCTCTCTCTCCTGCATGCCGTGGTGGCTACGACCCGGGTGAGCGCATTGCTGCCCACCAGGCCCTGCAGCACCCCTACTTTCAGGAGCACAGCTAGGGCCCCCACGCCCCCTGTGCAGACAGGACCAAGGGCAGGAGGGGCCAGTGCTCTTGCGTCGTGGGGCAAACCCCTGGTCTTCCCGGTGCCAACCATGTACGTCAGAGGGCTGTGCCTGGCACGTGCCCTCTGCCCCGTGCCCTCTGCCCCGTGCGGGTGGCTGCTCCCGTGGCAGTTGGTCCCTGCAGCCTAGACGCTGGAGCTGCTAGGTTGTGGGAAGGAAGCACAGTGGCTCCTGTCCCAGTAGCAGAAACTCTGCAGTGGGCCGTGGGCCGTGGCCGGGCAGCCACTCTGTGGTCCTCTGCAGGGTGGCTGAGAAGCAGGCCCTGGCCAGCCGCAGCCACATGACCTTCCTGAAGCACCCAAAGCCGCTCCGTCACAAGTGCTGGATCCCAGAGGACAGAAAGCAGGTAGACACCGAGATCAGCGGGCGGTGGCCTGTGCCTGGGCACACTGTGGGGAGGGTGGTGGCACAGCAGCCCGGCATATCTGTGCTGACTGTCCTAGCCTGGGTTGGAACTCTGGGAGCTGAGCGTGGTTCTGTGGCGGCATCTCGCCTGAGGCCCAGGGGCTCCGCTCTGAATCCCCATGCCTGGCCAGTGCTCACAGCAGGCACCACCTGGTGCCCAAGTCCTCTGCGGACGCACCTGGGCATGCCCTCAGGATGACTCCCTAGGAGGCCCCACAGCCCACACCAGCCCACGCTCCCCCACCCGGTACAGCCCTGCCCAGGCCTCATTGTGTGACCTGCTGGTTTAGAAGTCAGCACATCTAGCTTCCTCTGTTCCGTCGGGGCTGGCACCGAGCAGGGGTGGTCCCTGCCTGCTGGGCTTGCTCCTTTGTTCCCCGAGGGACACATGTGGTGCAACACCCCGATGCTGTGCTGGCACCGGCTTGCAGGCCCTTGACATCAGTCCCTCCCGCCCGGCCCACTCAGACGCACCACGTGGGTCCTCCTGGCAGTGCCCTCCTGGCAGTGCCTCTGCCCCTCTCAGTTCTGGCAGAGCACCTGGAGGGCCCAGGACAGGGCGGATCGTGCCGTTCGTGCTCACAGACCTTCCGTGGGTCACACAGGGCTTTGCTGTGCAACTTAAGACTCACAGCCACCTCGGCCATGAGCTGTACCAGGCCAGTCGGGGTGGGCTTGGGGGACGCAGCGCAGAGCAGATGGGGGCGGTGGCGGCTGCCACAGTGGGCGAGCAGGCCAACTGTGCGTTCCCGGGCAGGCCCTGCCAGGCTGGGGGCAGCAGGAGAGCCCAGGGGAGCTGGAACCCTGTTCTGTTTGAAGAAGGTGCGGTGAGGCACGAGGCCCCGGCCCGCCCCACGGAGCTGCCCCAGCTGCGGCTGTCGGGGGTGACCGCCCTCCCCTCGCGCTCCGGCCCTGCCCTGCGAGCCCTGCGGTTTGGGGGCGCCTGCAAGAAGGTAAGGTGCCATCACCCCTCAGCTGGAAGGGCAGGGGGCGGCAGCCGCCCACACCGCCCGGTGACCCTCCCGCAGGTGGACACGCAGGACCCTGAGCGAGACTTGCGGGGCTTCATGCCCGCGACTGACCAGAGGGCGCAAGGTCTCCCGGAGACACAGCGGGCACCGCGTCCGCACCATGCTGAGCCGAGGGGCGCTGGGGCCGGCATGAGGGCGCCGGACACTGGGGCCGCTGGCCAGGCTCCCCTGCCTGTGTCCCCGCCTGCCTGGTGCACCTGGGAAGCCCCGTCCCCGGGGCTCAGGCCGTGCTCACAGCGTGAGGACCTGAGGCAGGCAGGCTTCGGTAGTTTTTATGAATCTAAACGGATAAACTGAGACCCAGGCTGGTGGGGAGGCAGCTCCACAGTGGTGCCCGTGCCGGGTGCTGTCCGTGGCACCGCTGACCTGGGAGCTGACCCTGCTGGAGCCTGGCCCCTAGTAGAGCTGCGTTGGTCTGCAGTGTGAACGCGCCTGCGTGCTGCCCTCAGCTCACCCACTCTGCGAGTTTCAGGGCGTGTTGCTGCTGTGTTTGCAGAAATGCTCAGGACGGGACACACTGTCCTGGGGTCTGCGTGGCCTGAGAGCCACTGACCCTCCCTGTGAGGTGGCCTGGTGTTTGGTACCCTGAGCCCTGTGGAAAACAGCAGGAAGTGGGGCCCTGTGGAGAAACAGCGGCGCTAGAGATCCGGCCAAATGCCCAATCCCTCCCCCGCTTTTTTGGGGAATACTGGATATCAAACTCAGCGCGGTATCCCTGAGCTAAATCCCCAGCCCTCTTTTCCCAAGTGAATAATGTTTCTTGCCATGCTGGGGATCAAACCTGGGCCTTGCTCAGGTTGCCACAGCAGGTGGGCCTGAGCTGAGGCCCAGCCCAGCCCCCAGGAGCCCCTGGCTGCCCTGGGAAGCCACCTGGCATGAGCTCCTCTTATGCCATCTTCCCAAATTTGAGGCACTGGAAAGCAAAAGCTGAAAAACTTCCCAGGCAAGTGTTGTGTCTCGTGTCCCCTCTGCCAAGACCACTGTAGTACTTCCTTCCGGTGACCCCGCCCAGCCTAGGCCATGGAGGTGGGTGCCAGCCACAGAGGGCAGAAGAGGAAGTGGCTATGGCACAGGGACACCCGGCGGAGAACCATGCCCTGGGCCCCCAGTGGGTAGATTCGGGGCCAGAGACGGGACAGGGCCTGGACCTGCTTCCCTTAATTCATCTGCGAGCTGTGGAAGGCTGGGGGTCCCGAGCGCTGCGACCGCAGCCGGAGGCCCAGAGCAGCCCAGGTGCCCGCTAGCCCGGGGGCTGCCTGCGTGCTAGGCATGGTGGTGGACCGCGGCACGCGTGTCCTGGAAACTGTCGCCTGGTGAGGCACACAAATGTGACAGGGGATCTGGAAAGTTCTCTGTGCCTGTGCTGGAAGCACACGTGGTCTGCAGTGCTGGTGCCCCGCCCGCATGCCACCCGCCCCTCTCCAGTGCTGTCCTCCCTGGGCTTCAGCCACCTCTAGCCCTGTCACAGGCTGGCGCCTGGCCCTTCCTGCACACAAACCCCAGGGTGTGGGGCATCAAGAGATGGGCACAGGGCAGTCAGCCATCAGGGCTGGGGGCCGCTGAGTCCTGTCGCGGGCCTGGGTATATACCATGCAAGGCCCCATGGAATTTCTGAGCATCTTTGGGTCAAGACTTCACACAGGGGCAGTGCCTTCTTACCGACCCCATCTCGGGGTTTGGGTGCTGAGGGTGCTGCCCAGGGCCTGCACACAGACGGCACGGGGCTTCCTGGCCCAAAGGGGAGGGGTGGAGAGGGCCACAGGACCCACGGCGGCTGTGCTCTCGGGAGGAGCCGTGTACCTGACACAGCTCTGTGCGTGCCATTCACAGGTGCAGCCCTGCCGGCCTCGCCTTGCGCAGAGCTGTGCGCTGCGGGGCCCGCTGGAGACAAATGAGCCGCTCACTGAGGCAGCTCGGGCTGGACACGGGAGGGACGCACTTCTCTGGGCGGGTCCGCGACAGCAGCACGTGCCGTCTTCTCCACTGCAGCCGCAGCCCTAGCGCTGTCACCAGGCATGGTGCTCTGCCAGCTGTCAAAGGAAGGGGAGGAGTTGGGGGAGGGATGGACAGATCTGCCCAGCGACACTCGGGCTCTGCGGATGATGCCAATCCCAGCGGGGGCCGGGGGTGGGGGGTCAGCGAGGGAAACCAGACCGCGCTCCAGACAGATGCTGTGGGTTCTCCACTGGGCAGCGGGCACCGCAGGCCAGACTGACTGGCCAGGCCCCGAGTCCGCAGTGCTGCTCTCCTTCCCCGAGTATAGCCCTCACCCCGCCAGGCACGGCCAGCGCACCCAGAGGCCCGCAAGCCTCACCTGGATGCCACTGCCCAGGCCCGAGGCAAAGTCCTGGCCTTCGGCCCATACGCTCAGTGCCTCGGGAGTGCTGGCAGGAGGAGCTCCTGGCACTGCACGGTGCCCTTCCCGCTTTCCAGAGTGGACGTGTCCGCCAGATGGCCTCGCTGCTCTGCCTCGCTCACCGAAGAGACAGGACACGAAGACAGAGGGGAGAAGCACAGCCGCCCATCTCCCAGGTGGCACTGCGGTGCTGTCACCGTGCACAGAGGCCTGGCATGGTACGGAGCGGGGCTGGCACGGCATGGGACCTGGCCCTGGCCGGGCTCATGCACCACCTTGGCAGCTTTGTGCCAGTTGTCACCAGCCCAGCCAGTCTCGTCCTCATCCACACACACCAGTGTGGCCGTCACCACGTCCGTTACAAAGGTGTGCAAAGCAGGAAAGGGCCCGCGGTGTTCAGGGTGGGTGAACAGAACCGCTCACCAGGAGACAAACCCGAGCGCGCAGAGCCGCGGCCTCCTGAAGCCGGAGGAGGAGGGGCACAGGCAGGGCCAGCCCTGCCGCCGCCACCCCGGGCGGGACCCGGCACCAGGCGCTTAGCGAGGCTCAGCCTGGCCGGTCTGCTGTCGCCCACGGAGAAGTCTGGGGCGCCTGTGCCTGGGTCCCCGGAGTGAGTCCACTCGCCCCCTGGCCGCCTGTCCACGCTGCAGCCATGCCTGCCAGCCCAAAACAGAAACAAAAAAAACAAAACCCCTTGCCCCCTGTGGGCAGCAAACACAAACCAGGCGTGACGCTCAGAGCTTGGCGCATGCGCAGAGACACTTCTGACACCTGCGTGGGCGGCCCGGCTCTGGTCACGTGAGGTTAGTGCGCAGTCTCAATCAGTTCTACAAACTGCTTCTTTGGAAAAAGATGTTTATTAAACAATTTTAATTGTCATAAAATGACTAAAATGGGTTTTAAAAATTAAGGCTCTTCTCTTTCTGTGGATTGCCAGAACAATGTAAAAATAATATCATCAACCCTGCTCAACGCTTTGTTCCTAAAGTTAAATTTCATAGATTCCTAAACATTTTATGATTAAGATAAAAAATTGGACTATAAATGACAATTAATGGCCATCTGTACGGAACATACACTCTGATCAGGTGTACAATATTCTAGTTGAGTAGTTAAGAAAAATATTCCAGTTAAAGCATCAATTTTGTTTAGCGTTTTAAGTCATTGCTCCCCACGGTCAAGATTCCCTAAACTGCAGGATCGGATACAGGACGCTACCTTGGGCTCTACGGGCTCCCAGGAGGGTGACTGACTCGGCTGGCAATTAGTTTGATTATATAGTTTTTAAATGCTCTAAGGTGAATTATCAAATGATTCAGAATTACATGGCATGCAGTATCCAAAATTATGGCTCTGATGCATTTAGATTTACATTAAGAATAAGAAGTGTCATTCACATTCATTGTACACCCCGCCCTCCCGCGAGAAAAGAAATCGCTACCTATTCAAGTTCTCGATCTGGTGCAGCATTAAGGGTTAAAACTTACCACTTTACCAGGCCTTCCCCATGTGCAAATGAACCCCTCCTGACAGGCAGTGACTATACAGTCTTCGAGAAAGATCAGCACAGTCAGCCTCTCGTGCGCTATCTTTTTACAGACCAGCGGCTCTAACAAGGGGACGTCTTCCATGCGCGGGCACAAGGGCGTCCCCAGAGCTTTGGCCGCGTCCGTTTTGGTTTTGGTAACTAGGTTCAGTTTGTCACTGCTCTTGCTGGAAATGTGCCCCATGCTGTGGTTCCGCTTGTGGTCTTTCTCGTGGTGCCTCTCCTTCCGGTCGTGCAGGGAGAGGGTGGCGAACTTGCTGACCCCGGACGCGATGGCTCCGTCCACAACGCTGCTTTTGCTGCCAGCGTTCGAGACAGCCGAGTGGGGGAGGCTGTTGGACCGTGGCAGTGGCGGGGGTACAGAGTTCCCAGGCGTCGTGACGCTGTTCCCATTGCTTCCGGCGGGAGGACTCGTGGCGTTCATGACATTGGTGTGTGTCCGTGCTCTCGAGAGTGGCTGGTGGGGGAAGAGGATGTCTTCCGTGAGGTCCCACAGGCACAGCTGAGTGTCCTGGCCCACCGAACCGAACCGATAGGTGACACTGACAGGGCGGCTGTCCGTAGAGTTCCGCTTGGAAAGCCTCGACTGTGTGCTATTGGCTCGGTCTCTGCCGAAATGAAGAATGTCCTGGAAGTCCTCGTCACTGCCGCTGAACTCCATAGGGTCATTCTCTTCCACGCTAGTGGTGTAGGGATCGAACGCCACCACGCTGACCCAGGACTTGTGCCCGTGGCCTCTCGCTATCACCCGGCAGTCTAGAAAGGACCAGACCGTCACCAAGTCGTCCTCTCCACCCGTCACAATGTACTTGCCGTCTGGGCTCCAGCACACACACAGCAAGCCCCCAAAGTAGCTTTTCATCATACCATGAAGCTCCACGGAGTCGAAGTTGAACACCCGCAGAAACCCGTCCTGGCTGACGCACGCCAAGAACTTGCCATCTGGGGAGAAAGCAAACTCGTTGAGGGCCCCCTCGCCCACCGTCCACTTAAGGAGAGGGTTCCTCGTGGATTTGCTCTTGCAAGTGTGCACGGCAAAGCTCTCTCCCTGCTTCAGGAGCTGGTAGTGGGGGGCTGTGGTGCCACAAGTGTGCTCCACATTATACAAGTACATGTTCCCACTCGAATGGGCTACTAGGAAAAGGCTTTCCGAGCCGGGCACCCATTTGACACAGGTTACGCGTGCCTTGTCTATTAGTCTCTGTGAAGACAAAGGAGAGAGGTTATCACAAGGGGGCAGTGCACGGCTCCGCCCCGCCCGCAAAACGCCTGTCTGCTTCGGGGCCAGGACGTGTCCGTCCCGGCATCCACCTCTGCCCCGCGTGGCCAGGCCAGCGAAGAGCATTCGGACCCACGCAACCACGCTCTAGAGCTGCCCTCAGGAGTCGGGCTGCCTGCTGCCACCGAGGGCCTCGTGCTCCGCGCCAAGCATCGTGCTGGACACCAGGTGCGTGGGCAGAGGCAGCCCTGGGGCCTTTTTCCGGAGGAGCACCGACCTGCTTCCTCCGCGAGGCACTGAGGGTCTGGCACAAGCTCTGGCTGCCCCGGGGCAGAGGGCTGGGGTCCTGCTCACACTGGCCTCGCTCAGCTCTGCACAAACTTCCTCCAGGGCGCGGAAGCTGGTTGATGCCCCTGCCGCTCCGCTCACTTCCAGCCCCGACCTGGCTGCTCTCACAGGCTCGTGGCCGGGCTCACTTGCCGGCCAAAGAACGAGGGCAGGAAGGAGAACCGCCCACGCCCCGTGCTGGGGGTCACCGGGCACAGCGGTCCGCCAGACCCAGCCCTCCATGCGCCCTAGGGGTCTCCGAGCCCCTCCCCAGGCATCACCCGCACCCTGAGTCACGGCCCTGGAAGTCCTCCGGCCAACACTGCCCCCGCACACCGTCCTGGAGCGCGGCAGACCCGGCCTCACCTGCCGCCACTTCACCCACCAGCCGCGGACACGATGGGTACGCTGCCACCTGTGCGGCTTCACAGAAAGGAGGTGGCGGACTTGGTAAAGGAGGGAACAGGGGCGAAGGCACCGCGAGACTCGGCAGGCGGCTGGGGGACAATGACCCAGCCCGGGAAGATGGGCCGGGCCTCGGGATCCGCGGCTCAGCGAAGGGCTGGGTGGGGCCCGGGAGGGGAGCCCCTCCTGCCCAGCCCACGCCACGGCTCTCATTCCCGCGGCTCACCTCCCACCAGCGCCCATTCGAGACCCAAGTTCCCGAGATCACTCTCCCGCTACCCTATCTTGTGTGTAAAATTTTAAGGCCATAGAAACTCCCAGCAGTACAGCTAGGAGTAAATTTATTTTGGACCCTTAAAAACACAGAACAATTCCATTAAAACTCAAAACCAGATCCTGCCAAGGAAGAGTGGTGAAGTGGGTGTCACTGAGAGGCCAGCGCTGGGGTCTCCATGAGAAGCCAAAAGCACCGTGGGCAGAGCCCGCACTGCCTGCTGCAGACTCCATCATGGGTTTCGGGGGTCGGAGTGCTAGAGCCCTGGGCAGCGCGTACCTCGCTGAGCACACGGCCCCACCCTGACCTGACCCCCACAGAAGCTCTGGGTGTTGTGGCCCCCTCGCGCTGTCAGCACCGAGTACCCCTGCAACCTGTAGGTAGTGATGGGCCGCGCCGGGATGCCCCCGGCCCACGTGCCAGCCACAGGGATCCCGCTCCCTGACCCCACGCTCCGGGCCCGTCCCCTGGCGCCTCTGACCTCCCAGGAGGACCGAGGGTGTCTGTGCCATCGCCCTCCCTCGCTCTCGCTCCACACTCACCTCGCTCCCCTGTGGGCACAGCTGCAGGGTCGCTGGGAGGCCACCCCCACGCAGCACTCACAGGGCAGCACAGCTGCGGGCTAAATGCCCTGGCGGACACCTGCTCCCGGGGGCTTGACCCTGATAACTTTTTTTTTTTTGAGACACTCCTGAACTCACTAGGCAGCCCAGGCTGGCCAGGAACTCTTGGCCATCTTCCTGCCTCAGCCTCCCGAGTGCTGGGATGACAGGAATACGCCCCACACCCAGTCCTTTATAACTTCGCGCAACTGCCCCCCTAGAGAATACAACCACTTCTGCTCCCACCGCCAAAATGGCAGCCTGTTTCTCCAGCACCAGGAAGGTGGTTACTGCCCCGTGCCTGGGGGGAGGTGGCCTGGCGAGCCGGGCACACCGCAGGGGCTGGTGCTGTCACCAGGGACACTCCGCTCCACAGCAAGGGGTCCGTGCGTGGCGGGGCGGGAGCCGCCGCCAGGGGCGGAGGAGGGCCCGGCTCCAGCGGGGAAGAGTGGCAGTGCTGGGCCTGGCCCCGAGCCAAGGGACAGAAATACCTGAAACGTGCTGTTCAGTTACAGCCAGGGCTGCAGCACAGGGCCCTGTATTTGTTCCAGAAAACGTCCAACTTTAACAAGACTCCCTCAGTGCTCAGGACTAAGCACCAGGGGCTCGTCAGCAAGAACCCGCCACCCAGAGGCGTGAGCTCTGCGCGCTGGGACTGCTCAGGGCGGCGGAGCACCTGCAGGAAGCACGGGGCTCCGGGCCCGTCCCTCGAGGTGCTGGCGGACGGAGGCGAGTGGGCGCAACACGAGAGCCCCGCATGGCCTTCCACAGCACCGCGCTGGGGGAGCCAGGCCGGGCCTGCGGGCTGCCCACGGGCAGAGGCCGGCCCCGTCCTGTGGCCTCCACATGGCTCGTGCTGAGGCAGGACTCGCGACGCCAGACGGAAGGAAACGGACTCGGAGAGCAACGGCATTTGACTTTACCTTTGCAGAGAGCTCGCGGCTCTCAGTGCCTGGTGGCCGCGCGCAGACAATAGGGCCAGGGCTTCCTTCTGTCTTTGCAAAGCAGTGGGGTCACACTTCGTGCTGAGCTGTATCTCTACCGTGGCCTTCATTTCTTAAATTGTGAGTCCTGCTAAGTGGCGCTGGCTGGGTTCAAAACTGCAGCCCCTCTGCCTCAGCCTCAGCGCGTGCTAGGCTCACGGCCTGTGTCCTGATGCCCAACAGCGCCAAAGCTTTCTGAAGAGAAGTCAGGAGAAATCCCGGCAGCGGGACAGAACGGAAGGAGAGGGCTAGGCGGGGCGCTGTGACAATGCTCTGGGCACGAGCGCAGTGTCCTTCTGCTGAATGGTGGCAGCAGGGGCGGGGCAGCCAGGAAGGCCCAACTGAGTCAGCCTCGAACACAAGACCCACCTGCGGGACCCCGAGCTCTTGCAGGAGGTGCAGTGAGGAGGAGACGGGGGTCTAGGAAACTCCTCAGGGCAGGACAGGAACCAGATGGCAGATCAGCAGTGGCAGCTGCGTGGGGCACAGGGAGTCGGGGGCAGAAGGCGGGGAATGGGGCTTCCTTAGGGGCCAGCACAGCCGCAGGACGCACGCACAGGCAGTGTGTGGGGGACAAGCAGGGGCAGGTGACAGGAGGAGGGCCGAGTCCAGGGCGCCCGGAGGCAGCTAAAGCAGACTGTCGCTCTCGTCACAGTGCAGGGCCAATTTCCACACGCCCCGAACCCATCTCAACAACCACGTCTGTGAAAACAAACAAAAACCCACTGAACACGAGGGCCTTCACACCACAACACAAAGTCCCCGCGACGGGCCTGGTCCTCAGCCTGGGCTCCCAGCTCCCCGACTCTGGGAGGCGAATCCGGGAACCCCTTTCAGACACGCATCTAAGTCATCAGTGAGAGGGCCGGCGCACCCGAGAGGCCTGCCGGAGCAAAGCCAACCACACGCCGCCCCTGCGCCGGCCCGGCCCGGGGCCCAGCCCGGGGCTTCCCGGCGCTCCTCAGTGTGCTCCCCCGCTGCACCCTGGGACGAGCGGGGCCTCGGGAGAGGCGCAGCGCCCAGCGATAACCGAACACCACGGCGGAGAGCCGGAAGCCACAGCGGCTGCGGGCGGAGATGACAGCTGGCAGCCAGGAGGCCGCGGCCCCACAGGACTACGAGCCGTGCAAGAAAGAGCCTGACGCGGGCTGTGCTGGCATCAAACTTCAAGGAATAGGTCCGCGGGGCTCGTTTCCTTCCTTTGATTTAAACGAGCAACAAAAGCCAAAGAACACACAGCGTTCCTGCAAAGCAGACGAGACTGCGAGAGAGGCCCTCTCGGCCGGCGGACTCCCGGGCATCCTGGAGGGCGCAGCGTGTGACGAGGACAGGCGCGAGGCGAGCCCCTCGGAGCCCGCAGGTCGGCGAACTCGGATGCGCCCAAAACGCCCGAGACCCGCACTCGGCACACCTCAGTCAGGGCCTCCGCACGACGAGGCCGCGGGCGCCCGCTGCAGGGTCCCCGCAAGCCCTCCCTGTGCCAGCCAGGGAACGCAGGCGTCCGCCCCGCGCTGCTTCCAGAGCCCCGCGGGGCAGGGCGGCCCCTGCCCCTGCCCAGGAGCCCTGCCCGGCATCTCCGGAGCAGACGGCTGAGCTCGCGCAGGCGCACACAGCCGCCAACCCGCCGAGTCCGGGCCTGAGCTGAGGACGCCAGAGCGGCCCCGCGTTACTCCTGGTGCCCAGCGCCGCGGCAGCGCTTCAACCTGAACCCGCAGCTCTGGCTGCTCGGCTCCCTTCCTCCTCTCCCCTCCCCTTCCTGGCACCTCCATGTTCTGGGTTTGGTCTAACTTGATGATATGAACTAGCGCGGATTAAATAAAGCAATAGTCAGAGAAGCCAGAATGTCCAAAAAAAAAAATCTGATTTTCCTATGAATGAAAAACATCTAGATGTGGAAGTATGTGCCTGTGAGCCCAGCACTTGGGAGGCTGAGGCAGGATGCAGCCGGACAGCACGTAGGGACCCTTTCAACAGAAGAGGGAACAGGCCAGCCCAGGCACTGAGCGCACTGACTTAGTGTTAACTGTCTCATTTGTTTTATATGTATTTTCTCTGTGTTTATAATAATTGGTAAAGATAAATCTGATGACTGGCAAAAATAATCCCACTGAAAACTTACTTCAGTCCCTGAAAGTAACTTATGCTATGGTACTACGTGGCTTCACTTCTTTTAGAGTCCATCTTTCAGGCTGGAGATTCAGCTCAGTGGTTTCGGCATCTGCCTCACAAGCACACGGTCCAGAGTTTGACCCCTGCTACCACACACCACAGTGCTGGGCCTGGTGGCTCTCACCTGTCATCCCAGCACTTGGGAGGCAGACGCAGGAGGATTGCTGAGTTCAGGGTTTGTGCGGGCTCCATGGTGAACTGAGGGCCAGCCAGAACTACAAAGTGAGAACCTGTCTCAAAAAAAAAAAAAAAAAAATCCAGTCTGTCTTTTTTTTGAGACAAGGTCTCACTTTGTAGTTCTGGCTGGCTCTGAGCTCACTATGTAGCCCAGGCAAGCCTCGAACTCAGCAATCCCCCGTCTCTGCCTCCCAAGTGCTGGGATTACAGGCGTGAGCCAATCTTTATTTTTGGTACCAGGGTTCAAACTTGGGACCCTGAGTTTGTGAGGTAGGCCGTAAATGCCCAGCCTTTCTTGTGGTTTTGTAAACACATAACTCTTAGACTGCACTGCAGAGTTAAGAGGGCCTTCTACTTCTGCTTTTTTTCCCACTTTCTGGATAACAGTTACTCAAGTGTTAAAAACTCACCTGGACACAGTAAAGGGGGAAGTACTCCTGGGATGCAGTGGTGTGAGGGGCAAAACACCCTCCGTGCTGTTTCCCACACTGCCCTGGACACTCTAGGTCTCTCCTTTGGGATGAGAGTCTGCCCGGCCACCCCGCGGCCCTGGGACAAGCTCAGAGGGAGCCCTAGCTCCGCACCGGTGCTTGCCTGGAAGAACACCGTTCAGGCCAGTCTTCTGACCCACAGCCGTGCCGACTGGCAGATCACTCACAGCGGAGAGCTGCGACACCACCTGGCCCCAGTCTGCAGAGTCCAGAGGACCACAGTAACGACCAGTAGTAACTGCAGCGGGTGAGCCTGGGAAATATAAATCACGCCCATGTGGTATTTTCCTGTGTCTTTTTCTTTTGTTGTTGTTTTTTTTTAAATTTTGAAACAGGGGCTTCCTTTGTAGTTCAGGCTGGCCCTGAGTGCACTATGTAGCCCAGGCAAGCCTCTAACTCACAGCAATCCTCCTGCCTCTGCCTCCAGAGTGCTAGGATGACAGGCATGAGCCACCACGCCTGACATTTGTGGTATGAGGTACTGATTGCCAGGGGGTGTGGCCACCATGCCCAGTATTGTTGTATGTGGTTACTGGGGATTGAACCAGGGACCCTGCACTTGACAGGCAGGCGCTGGAACCACTGAGCTAAATCTCTGGTCCCTGTATATATATATATATATATATATATATATATATATATATATATATATTTTTTTTTTTTTTTTTTTTTT
>PVIC010033789.1:0-19947 GCA_004025085.1 Thryonomys swinderianus | reverse complement strand
TCTATCTGTGATCTATTGATTTCACTTATTAGTATATCCTCCAGGTGTCTCCATTTGCACCTAAATGGATCGATCTTGTCATTCTTTATGGCAGAGTAATACTCCATTTTGTAAAAAAACCACATCTTCTTTATCCACCCTCCAGTTGATGGGCATTTGGGTTGTTTCCAAGATTGAGCTATCACGAACTGAGCTGCTATGGACAAGGGTGTACATCTGTCTTTCCAATGTGATTTTTAAAATTCTTTTGGGTATATTCCTAGCAGGGGTATAGCAGGGTCAAATGGGACCCGTAGTCCTAGTTTTCTGAGAAATCTCCACACAGATCTCCACAATGGTTGCACAAGTTTGCAATCCCACCAACAGTGGAGAAGGGTTCCTTTCTCCCCACAGCCACGCCAGCATTTATCGTTGGTGGATTTTGTGATCATGGCCATTCTTTGTGGAGTGAGATGGAATCTCACATCACTTTCTGAATACTGGTTAGTCATGTGCAAATTGTGGCAATTTATGATACTTTCATGTGGAAGTCAGAGAACTCCTCCTGGATCATTACTTTTTAAAAATTATTTACTGTTTTCAAATAATTTTAAATTTGGTAAAAGAATGTTTAGAAATTATTTTTCTAATAACCTGTATCTCTGTTTCTTAGCTATCTAAAGGCACAGAAGAAAACAATATGTTACTGAAAGTTATATACATCCAGATGATAACTCCAAATAAAAATAGCATAAAAATTTTGTAAGTAACTTTGGGACAGAAAGGCCATTGCAGGACCCATAGAAATATATAATAATTTCTGAATAGAAGAGATAAATCAGTGAAATGAATTAAAAATAAATGGTCATTTGCCAGAAGTATATATGAGATGGATATGTAGAATAAGAGACTTTTGGGCCCACAAACCCAAAACTTCCCCAAAATGCATAATTAGAGATTAAAAGCCTACTTGACCATGAGTCCAAGTAGGGTTAAAAAACATCGCCTTAATGAATGAGTGTTCTGGCCCTCAACCTATCTGTTTTTTGATTTATCACTAAGATTATCTCTAAGGTCAGTCATGTCACAGACCACCCTGACTTCTCATCTTCCCCTGTCCCATAAATGCATTAATGTGTCAATGTCCTTCTTTTGTCCTTTATCTTTGCTTCCTGGTTCTAGCAGAAAAAGCCAAGGAAGCTTCAATTTGTGGCTGTCATTATGTGCATGTCTCACACTGAGGGGTCTTGGTGAAAGGCTGTCCCTCTGGGCCTTCTTGGAGTTTGAATTGTATATTGACTCTTAAGTAATATCTCATCCTTTGTGCTGTGCTATAGTCATGAATTGTGACTGAAAGAAGCAAGTTAACAACAGGTATTCAAAATCATTGAAGTTAAATGCCCTCAATCTCATGAATAATGCCTCCTGGATTGTCCTGATTTGGGGAAACATGTGGAGAAGTAATAAAACTTGATTTTCTATACACTATAAAATCATAATAGGCCAAAAAAAATTTTGTGCACATGAAAAATTGAAACTAGTAGGCAAAAAGGCAATATCAGATTCTGTTCTGATTCTTTGTGTTCTAATAAATTGACAAATTGATTTAAGAAAACAAAGTATTTGTCAGCATAAACACATAGTTCAATATCATAAATTAAAATTTCAATGCCTCTGTGTGGTGCTAGGCATTGAACTCATGGCCTCATTTTTGCTAGGTAACTGTTCTACACTGAGCTATTTCCCCTGCTTACAAATTATTTTCTCTGTTCACTTTTGGTGCACTTGTTTGCCATTCTGTCACACAAATTCATGATATCTTCTTAAATAAATGTGAACCAGTTCTGTATTTTAGATATAGCTACATACATCTGATTATGTTAAAGAACACCTACTCAACTTTAAACAAAAATGGCCATGTCTCTTTTGTGGAAGACTTAGCTGAACTTCTGAAAACCCCTCACCATGTTAACAATAAGCATATTGTATATATGTACTGATTCGTATAGTTGTCAGTTGATTGTAATAGTTTGAATTTCTATCTTCTCTATTTACCTTTGAGCTATTAGTTGTCATTGTTTATTGCTTTTATTTGCAAGGTATAGCACTAGAAAGTGTAGGCTAAAAAATAAATGTATGATTTAACTATATATTTACTCAACTCTCAGCCTATGCATTTAGGAAAACTCAAAATATATAATGCATATAATATATTGCATAATAAATAATTTGCATTTATACTTCATACCAAACTTGTGTGGGATATTTTATTCTCCCTTATTTTGCTTGTATGAGCAGTTAACTAGTACTGATACTCACATTGCTTGTGGCATTGTTCAGGAAAACTATCCTCATGTTTCAGGGATAAAAAAATAGAAGAATAAATGAAAACACTTGTTCCTAAAAATTTGCAAAGAATAAACAAAATGGGAAATGCAAGATTTTTCATATATATACCAATATGTATTATATACACAGCACAGGCACAATTATCTACAATGTGTAGGTGTATCACAATAATATATAATGTGTATAATATATGGTCCATCATGAAAATGAAATTGCTCAAGGGGCAAGAATGTGCCAATAGAAACTGAACATAATGTGAAAACTGGACCTTAGTTTATTTTCTAGAAATCATATTTGCCTTTATTTTTTGAAATGTATTTCATAAATGAGCTTTTGAAGAAGAGCTAAATAAAAGATTTTGTGGTTCTTTTATAGAACTGCATTTGTATACTACTGTGCAGAAAGGCTATATCTGAACTGCATATAAATAACAGCTTTGTGAAGCAGCTTTAGCAATATTTTGTCCTGTAGGAACTCCAGCTCCCTCTTTCATATCTTCTGTGCTTTTTTGGAGACTCTTACAGTGAACTTTCAACTGACTGATGCCCTTGTCCTATGATGTTCCTCTAATTTTGCTTCTCAGTGTTTCCTTCTTTCTTAGGCTAAAATATCCAATTATAAGTTTGATTTGTGTACTTAAAATATATGATCCTATCTTTGTCCCTAACCTAAAATTAAATATAAAATTCAAAATTTATAATTTCTGGTCTTTTTCCTTGAGATAAAATATATTTACACTCCTTGGTATGTTGCTGATGTTTTATCCTTGTACTGTGTGACAAAGTAGGTCCTTTTTTAAATGCAAAGCAAATCTAATGTAAATTAAATAAAATTAAATGTAATATTAGAGAGCCAAAGTGTTAGGAACTCCTAAGAATGTTTTTCCCATAATAGTTATGGGAAATTCTATCTTTCTAGTTGTTTGCTAGAAGGAAACATAGACATTAGGGAATAATAAGAGCCATACTATGACAAGTAATTGTATTCTGTGAAATGAATGAATTTACCAATATGGGTATAATATTTCCAGATAGTTTTCAGTACTACTGGAGAAAGACTCATTCTTTTGCCCTAGAATCGCAGTTTCTAATGATAAATTGCTCCAAGTGTAAGGTCTTGAAGCATTGTCTCAGTTTTAAGTACATGGGACATTATTACAACTGCAAATTAGTACTGGATGCAGAACAACAGGGAAGAAAAAGAAATGAATGGCAGTAAGGAAGTAAACAGAAGATGAGAGAGTGGCATAGGCTAGCCTTTAGAAAATGTGGGATGGTATGACTATGGAAAGAATTTCACCCAAATCTTAGGGGTTAGCTAGAATAGAAACAAGAGGAGTTGCACTACAACTGTTGGACAAATTTAGGAAAATCATTTTCCACTGATATGAGAGGTTAGAGACAAACCTTAAGACAATTCCTAGGGATTGTGGAAACTTTGTGGTGATGGTTTGTTCTAGCATGTTATCAAGACGTTCAACTACCAGTTAGAAGAAATATTTGATTATAGTCATATATGTATGTTTGTACTCCTAGAAAATTACATTTTAGGGCCATTAGAATAGTATAAACTAACAAACAAAAAGCAATAAAACTCTTGTATATCATGTATAACATATACCCACTGTGAGGGAGAAGGAGGCAAAAAGACTCAAGAATGACTAAAAGTGGAACTGGTGCTATAATTGCATTTATACTACCTCAAATAGTGAATCCTCTGAAAAGAAAGGTTTCCACTGGTGTCTCCTCTGGGTATGTTTCATCTTCTTCAATAGATGAGGCTTTCATAGAAAGGACATTTCATACCAAGATTTGATTCCTGATCTGCTCTTGTGGCCCAGGACTTTCCTTGGGCTGGGCCATGAAGTATGAATGAAGGTCCATTTTATATTTCAAACCTCAATATTACCAAATCTCAGAATGAGAGCGAAATAAGAACAAGACAGAAGAATTCAATATTTGAAGAAGGAACAGAGAATTATTCCAACATCTGGCACAGAACTAAGACAGTAGAAAGATAGTTTTGGCAACATCCTTTGTTGAGAACGGTTCCAATACAGAAAATAGAATAAATTCTGGCTTTCAAAAAGAACTTCCTCATCCACACCGGATGTTTGTGAATCTCTCAAAGACCGTATTCATTTTCTCTTGGCAGCAGTCTATGCAAAAGAAAAAAAAGTTTACAAAAGCTTTTTCACTTGCACCCATAAAAAATTATTTTCAGAATGAATAGTGATGAAGCATGTTTATTAAATATCTTTCCTATTTTTCCAGATACACTATTCAAAGGGAAATATTATAATTTTATATTTCTGAGAGATGCATTAAGATAATTTTAAAACTATTAAATGCTTACTATTGTGAGTTCTCAAACTACCAGGTGATTCTAATGTGTTGAATTAGTTTATCATACTAAAATATTGTTACTATTTATTGTTCAAGAACCAATATGATATATACTTTTTCACTGTGACTGTGGGTTTATAGCTTTATTTAATACCCAAGGAGAGTCTATTTTTACAAAGGAATGGCTTCTGTCATTATGGTCTTCTAAAATCCTTGTAATAGCCCCATCCTGCACCTGCTTATTAAAGAATGCAAATATATAGATCTGTAAAGACATACCTGAGTTTAAAATTAAGTATATGAATGATGCTATCACAAAAATAGTTTATGCATAGAGAAAGGTTAAGGCTAAAGTTGTTTTAAAAACTCACTGTTATTATTACATGAGTTTCCTGAATGAATGGTATTAGTTCAGTAAGTTAACAGTTAACTAGCCAGATATTTATCATCCAAGCAAATATCTAGATAAATTCTAAGAAGTTTCCATAACCAGTACTGTCCCTAGTTAGGAAGGAGGAAATTTTATACCAGTGTTTTATATGAATAAATAAAAACAATATTAAAATTCATATTGGTGCATTTCAACACATTTTATAAACTGTTGGCAGGAAAATCTCTCAAAAACATGGTTCTTATGGTGGCATGAGGAACATTTAATGGAAAATTATCAGCTGCAAGAATATGTCTTCAGGAGAACTTGAAGCAGCCTTTTTAATCCAATACTTTAATATCTAAAATGGCTCATAAAAAAGAGAATAGTTGCAACATTGAAGATCAAGACCAATAAAGCAGTACCTGGGTTCACAAACTCAGTTCACAATTCTTTTTGCAAACTGAGCAAGACAAAAACCAAATCAAATTTCCCCATAAGGTCAACATTGTACCATTGAATTTGATCCAGTTTTCATCCAAATCAATTTGTGACCAGGATCATGGAAATAATCAAATTTATTTATCAAAGTACCATTATAGTTAGAAAATTGTGGTATCTTAAAAGAAATTTCTACTTATTATAAAGTTTATGTACCTAGACCATGAAATAAAAAACTAGTGGTCCACCATGCTTTACTATGAGAAATGTAACAACAAACACTATCTCCTGGGAGAGGGAAAGAGGATCCATTTCTCTGCTTAGTGCACTCAGGGATCTGGGTTTTGGTTAGTTCTCTGCTAGACTGTCAGAATCCTAAGGAGCATGTTTCAGTGAGTACCACGTTCTGCTCTGAGACCTGGTGTTTCCACCCTTTCATCAGTCCTTGTTGAGACTCTGCATGAATATCACACACTGGTAAAATAACAACAACAACCACAATAACAATGTCAACAAGAACAAAACCCAAATTCTGTGACCTTATTCATGCACACTAATGCCATGACCTTTGGCTTTATTGTGACTCATTCACTATTCTACATGGGAATAATAATTATAAATATGGTACTTTATGCAGATATTGAGAACTAAATGAGTTAATTTTATTATTAAAGCAATTTATAGATAACGTAAAATAAATTGAGAGGTTTTTTTTTTAAGCTTTCTAAGGTCATACTTCTTAAAGTATATATATATATATATATATATATATATATATATATATCCCTTTAATTTTCCCTATTCCAAGAGCCAGAGCACGTTAAATAACATTAAATCTGTTAGTTTATATGAGAGGAGCAAACTAATTCCACACTGCTGTGGCAGATGGTTGTACAGAGAACATGGTAAAGGAGTGTTCATATTGAGAATTCCCATGATAGCAGACATCTATGTGGGATAGCAGTAAATCCAAATAAATAACTAGAATGACAGAAATACAACTAAGGAAAAGAAGACCTTAATGTCTGAACCTGAACAACTGCAGAGACTAAAAATGCTTCCTTGGTTTTTTATTTTTTTATTTTTTAGGCCTCTCCAATACAAGAAGTCATCAGGTCACAGCAGGGTGTGGGGCACAGAAACCAGTGTGAAGTCCAGAACCAAGAATTAGAGAGCATAGTGACGTAAGAAAGGGTAAGTCACAATATTTTACCATACTGTAAAGTGATACTAGGTCATTGATATAAAATATAACCTTTCGAAGAATGTAAAGTTTTGTGAGACTTACTAATGGATTAAGAAAATAACTTTTCACAATAATAACTTTAAAATCAAATTTAAAATATGAGTATGTTCTTTTTGGTATGTTTATCTTACTCTATCTCTAGAACTCCTAATTCTATATTCCAAATGATATTTTGAAGGAAGAACATTCTAGGATAGTCCATACTTAATTTTTAATGTTTTTACTATTTTCTCTATATAACTAGCAAACAAAATTATTTCCTCAATTGTGCTTAATCATAGGCATGTTCACAGATTCTTTTTTTTTTTTTTTTTTTTTTTTTTTTTTTTTTTTTTTTTTTTTTTTTTTTTTTTTTTGCTTTTTGGAGACAGGGTCTTGCTTTGTAGTTCAGGCTGGCCCTGAGCTCACTATGGTGCCCAGGCAAGCCGCCGCGAACTCAGCAATCCTCCCGTCTCTGCCTCCCGAGTGCTGGGACTACAGGCGTGAGCCACCACACCCAGCATTATATGTGGTAACCAAGGATCGAACTCAGGTCCTTAACGCTTGCAAGGCAGGCGCTGGAACCACTGAGCTAACCCTCCGGCCCTGTTCACAGATTCTTTACCCAGAGTATTTTGAATCTCCCCTTTTCTCTCTGCTGAAGTTTCTGTATTCTTATCTACTACATGGCTTTTATAGAGTATTCTGTTCTTCTACTCCTTAACCTATTTTATGAAGTATTTCATCTTTCACCAACTTATCTTCTTCATGGAGGTTTCGCTGGCAGCTCAAACAATGCATGGGTAACAGTAAACACCATTATTTTTATCTGAACTTCTCATTTTTTTCCTGTATCTAAACTCCATTCATGAAGCCACCACTTATCATCAGAAATTAAGAATAATTATGCTGCATGAATCTCCTTTTATTCATTGGCCCACTTGTCCTGGTTTAACTGTCTACCATTCCAAATGTGTTTACCATAGTTTTTTTTCCTTGTTAAAACTCAATAACATTGGGTTAACAAAGAACTCATTTTTTGAATCTAATGTATGCTTAATTTTTTAAGATAGTGGGCTCCTAAGAATTGATTTTCTAATGCCTCTCCTCAAACAGATTAATTTAGAGGTCAATGATTTGAAACATCCTGTGCAAGTTTCTTACATTCTCTTAAATTCTGTGCATTTCAGGAACATTTGTTCTTTTGTTCTTCAACTTAGAATCTAGCCTGAATAGTAAGATTATCTTGCTTAAGAATACTATATTGTTATGCTTAATGAATTCAAATAGCAGTGTAACTTCTCAACTCAGGTGTGACTTTTAATGCTTGAGGCTTAGTGAAAGTTATAATCAGAGAAACTTCCAGCACCATGTCTTCACCAACTGTAGCTGATTAAATAAGAGAACTGATAAAGATGTATATTTTCTCTGGATGTATGGTCTCTAGAGTAAACTGCTTTTCAAGCTTCTTCCAAGTGTGGAGGCAAACAATAACATTAACACCAAACAAAGAGAGAAAGGATAACCTTTACGTATTAGAAAAATAATTGACATATCCCTTAGGAAAGACATGAATACACAGTGGACACTTAAAAATTCGTATCTTATGGTTGGAGATTTAGCTCAGTGGTTCCAGCACCTACCTCGCAAGCTCAAGGTCCTGAGTTTGATCCTGGTTACCAAAAATGCTGGGTGTGGTGACTCACACCCACCAGCAATCAATACCACATACCACAGTGCCAGGCCTGGTGGCTCAAGCCTGTAATCCCATCACTCCGGAGGCAGAGACAGGAGGATTGCTGAGTTTGAGGCTTGCCTGGGCTACATAGTGAGCTCAGGGCCAGCCTGAATTACAAAGCAAGACCCTGTCTCAAAAAAAAAAAAATCATATCTTAGTTGTGAAATAAGGTCCACCATATGTTTTTATAACCATTTAGTGTTACTTCCTATACTTGTTTTTGAAAGTTGGAGAATTTTCCTTACAGAATTACTAATTGTAGATCAAAAAAGCCACTTTTGTTTGTTTTTGCTTTTTAATGCTACCATTACAAGATAATGAATTATGGTATTGCCATTCATTTGGCTGATCCATGGAATCATTATTTGAGCTGAAAGAGAACAGTGTATGCTTTTTACTGTAGCATTATCTTCAGTGCCAAAAAGCCAAAATAAGATGTTGTGAGACAGAAATATACAGCTCATCCAACCTCGGTCTAAAAAAAAAAAGAAGGCTCTCAGATAGAGAACATTCAATTGTGCAATTATCTGTCTAATTGAAAACTGAATTTAAATATTTTCCTGGAGGGAAAAATGCCAGTTTGATGCTTGTTGAAAAAAAAAAAAAAAAGACTTTGCAAATGTAAAATGAAAAAAAAAATTATTGCAGAGTGCAGTGATTCAGCTTGCATTAAAATTAAGTATCAAAAATATCTATAGGGCTTGAAAACATATAAGGAAAAGAGCTGTTTTCCAAGTTAATGCCACAGGAACTGACTGCTAAGCTGATCTCTTTTCATGCATTTTTAATGGTGTATTTCTCTTAGAATTTAAAAGTACTTTAGATCTAGCTGCCTGAAACTATAACATGCAGAGGATTCAAGTTGTAATTAGTCTTGGGTTCCAATGTTTTAATTCCAAAACAATTGGTAGTTTCATATACAGGAACTCAATTTCCATAAGTGCAATGCTGGCAAGAGAAGACAAAATGAACAATGTTTATTTCTGTTCCCATAAGTCTGTTTTCTAACTCTCTTTGATAATTTCTGCAAATCTCACAACTTTTCCTTCTTTCTAAAACATGCTATTTCATTTGAGTAATCTGTACATTCCAAGTATAATTTATTTTATCCGTATACTTTTCTGTTACACCACATTGGTTCATATGGACAATGATACCTTAGTGAGGGTGAAATCTGTCTCCCATAATAAAAATGGGTAACTGTGGGTTAACTGTGTAACGTGTTCGCTGAGGAAGATACACTGTAACTGTGGTCACTACTGTACCACAAACTCACAAGAGCAAGGCCATCTGAGAAAGCCCTGCCAAACCTCCTGCCCACCCCTTTTACTTATGTAATTTTGTTTAGATTAATGACTGTTTCCTCAGTGACTGCATTTGCCGTTCCCCCTCCCGTAGAAGTATAAATGTATAAAAATGAGAGCGAATCTTTGTTTGATGCTTCCAAGGTGATTTGAATCCCTTGAAGACATTAGCAATAAAGCTGATTTTGGTGTTTCTCCCATGTGCTAGGTGGTCTGTCCAAAGACCCCA
The DNA here is from genome assembly GCA_004025085.1 of Thryonomys swinderianus. Taxonomy (NCBI): domain Eukaryota; kingdom Metazoa; phylum Chordata; class Mammalia; order Rodentia; family Thryonomyidae; genus Thryonomys; species Thryonomys swinderianus. The sequence continues at coordinate 9,967 of PVIC010033789.1, read as the reverse complement.
CGGCGGTCAAACTTCATTAGTGTTACCAGCAAACCAGAACCTGATGCAACAGGGAACTGACCATTCTCTTTCTTGGTCATAGGTTCTTCGTGCCTTCAAAAGAATTCAGTCAAGACACACAGGCTGTGCAGAAATACAAGTAAAATTTATTGTAAATTATATAAAAAGGAAGTTATGGCTGCAAGCAATAGGATGACAATGTCATGAAGACATCCGTAGGGAGTATGAGTTCACATATATTGTTATACACATAAAAGTTACTCTGGAGAATCAGAAAACTAAGATAATTATGTTGCTTATCAACAGTGCACTTAGAAGTTAGTTTAGAATTGAAAAATATTTCCTCAGGGGCTTCAGTCATGTAAAGAAATTATGAAATGGATTTGAGAAGGATAAATTCTTAATTTTAACCTGATTGCAACCCAAAATAGGAGGTTCTGAAAGAACATTTCCCTTGCTGGTATCCTGGTTGGTTCAAGATCCTTGTTGTGTGTGAAGTTAGATTGAAAATGGTTAGATAGCAGAAGAAATGTGCACATTGTGTAACTTCAAGGTGTCTTACTGCCCCATAGGAGTGTTTCAAATAAAAATTACAAAATATTTCAAAAGAAAAATTTTCAAAATAAAATTCAAATGAGATTTTAGCAAATTAAATTCAGATTATACATTAAATAATAAGTAGTGAATATAGAAGAAAATACATACTATTTGAATGTCCAGAAAATCAAATTCTTCATAATAATAAATAGAAAAACTCTATGCTTATCTCAGTCTATGGTAAGGTAAATCACCACAATCTTAAAAAAAAAATCTTTATTTTAAAAATGGAGGAATTTAAAAATCAGTTTTTATATAATAGACACCTTTGAGTCTCTTACTATATATCTTTATACATACATGGGTTTATATATTTATTAAATTGAAATAACATTACTGTAGTAGCAAAAAGTCTGTAGATGATACTATATATAAATATACACACACACATACACATGACACTTTCTATACTTATTTTCTTTAGAATACTGTCACATTATATCAGATTTCCCTTGAATAAAAAGTATCATAGCCTAATAATTGGGGGTTTACTGAATTAAACAGTTCATTTATTCATTTGCTGCAAGACTATTTGGGATGGAGATAACTTGTATGTTATTTTTAAAATCTGTGGCTATTAACTACTCCCAGATCATAAAAACTCTTCGGATTTATTATTTCTTAAGAATCTAGCGGTCAAATTTACAAATGATATGTACCGCTAAGAGAAACCAGATCCTGAGTTTTCAGATTCTGTCTTAGCTATTTTAGCCTGTAGTTTCTTTTTTTAGTTGAATCTTTCCTTGGTTTTTGGTATCAGGATAATAGGTGCTTCCAGGAATGAATTCTGGGCCATTGCTTCCCTTCCAATTTCACTAAAAATTTTGAGAAGTAGAGGCATTGGTTCTTCTCTCAATTTCTTGTAGAATTCAACAGTGAATTCATCAGAACCTGAGCTTTTGTTGGTAGGTTTTTAATTACATGCTCAATTTCACTGACTGATACTGCTTTATTTAGAAATTTTATATCTCTTTGATTCAATTTGGAAATTCATATGCATATAGAATTTTATTTCATCTGTGCGTTTTGCATTTTTAGAAGACAGGTTCTCAAGTTGGGTATTGATAATCTGGATTTTTATAGGATCCATTTTGATTTCATCATTTTCATTCCTAATTACATGGATTTGAGGTTCTCTTTAATAAAGTTGCTTAAGAATTTGTCATTTTTTTTAACTTTGCAAAGAACCAATTTTTTGATTCTTTTTATTCTTTTCTTAATTTCTGCTTTGATCTTGATGTTTTCTTTTGACATATGAGGTTTGAACTTGGCTCTTTGTTCTTTTTGTAGAAGCTCTACATTCAGTATTGGGCTGTTTATTTGAACTTGCTCTGATTTCTTGTATGGGAATTCACCTGTACAAATTTTGCTTGTAAAATTGCTTTCATTTTTTTCCCATTCTTTCCAATATTTTGTATTGGCATTAACCTTTAATTGTAGAAACTGTCTAAATTCTTTAATTTCGTATGTGGGCCATTGGTTGTTAGGAAGGATGTTATTTAATCTCCATGTATTTATGAAGCTTTTGGTTTCTTTTGCTATTAATTTCCAATTTTATTACATTATAGTGTGATATGCATAGGATAATTTCAGTGCCTTTGGATTTACTTAAGCATGTTTTATATTTATGGTCTTTATGGTACATTTTGATAAACATTCCATGTGCAGCTGAGAAGAATGCATATTTTGATGTGTCCTGGAAAACAGTAGACATCTACTAAGTCCATTTATTCAAAACTTTGGTTTAATTCTGATATTTCTTTGTGTGTTTATTCTCTAATTGATGTGTCTATTTGTATCAGTGGAATACTACAATTGTATTAGCGCTATTTGATTTTTTCTTATCCATTAACACTTCTTTTATACAGTTTGGAGCACTGGTATTTGGTGCATATATAGTTATGATTATCTCTTACTCTTGGATTGTTCCCTTTACAAGGTTGTAGTGACCTTCTTTATTTCAATCTTGGTTTGAAATCTCCTTTGTCTGCAGTTAGAATTTCGACCCCTGCTTTTTTTCTGGGTTTCTGTTACATGAAGTATTGTTCCCTATCCTCTGAATTTCTGTCTATAAATTTCTTTTTAAATTAAATATGTTTCTTGTATGCAGCATATTGTTGGTCCCGTTTTCTGATCCATCCTACCAGTCTCTTTCTTTTAGATTTTGAATTGGGACCATTTACATTGATTTGTAACTGATAGGGTATAACTTAACCTTATCATATTATTTTCTTTTTGTTGGTTCTTTCTTTCTTCTTTCTGCTTAATTACTTGCCTTTCCTAGTGGAGTTGATGGAGTTATTGGAGTTAATGGAATTACAGTCCTTATTTTCTCTTTTCAGAATGTCCTTCAGAACATTTGGAGTGTAGATTTGGTGATCTTGAATTTCTTCAGATGATCTTTGTGAAAGAAATACCTTACTCTTCATCAATATTGAAAGAGTCTTCCAAAATAAGTCAATCTGGGGTAGATTGGGCTTTTTGTTTTGTTTTGTTTTTAATGGCTTGAAATACTTTACTGCAAGTTCTCCTTGACTTGAAAGCTGGTGTTCAGATTTCTGCTCTAAGCCTGATGGGTTTTCCTTTAGAGGGAATTTGTTTCTTTTGTCTAGTTTTTTTTTTTTTTGTTTAAATACTATGTTCATGTGTTCAATTTCTGGAGTCTTGACTATTCTATGCCTTCAGATAGATTTATTTTTAATAACAGCTATGTGAAATTCTTTATATATCACTTATCTGCCTTTATATACCCCCAACAGAAGCATAGAATATAGTAACTTGAATGTAACCATGGACACAATTTTATTGCTAGTATTGAGAATCCTTAGAACATAACTACTTTTCAGAGATGTTTTCTAGGTGTAGCCAGCTTCTGCATTTTGAATCTGTAGCATGATGCTACCTCTTCAATTCATTGGGAATGAAAAAGTTGCTGCCTATTTGGCCAAGCCCTTGGTTCTTTATCATTGGCCTATGGTAGTGTTTATGAACCTCAGGCAAACTCAATCTTGGTGTACCAGAAAGAACAACTCATGAAAATTGTTATGTTACCTTGGTTAAAGTGGTACAATCAGTAATAATAATAGCATCAAGCTATTAGAAAATGGCAAACTATTAGTCATTTGCCACCTTTAACCATATTAAGTAGAGTTGGGTTAATGTAACAAAATTTAACTCAAACTAGAAAATTGTATGCAGTAGATTATGATAATTTTACTCTCAGGGGAGAAAATTTAAAAGGTGTTAGTAGGAAAAATAGAGAAATAGGAGAGGAAGAGATTAGAAGCAAAACTGGAGGACAACAGATTATATGAACTTTGAGAAACTGCTAAAGTAGGATGGTAAGAGAGAAGGAAAAGTAAAAAGAATAGAACAGAACAACAACAAAAAAGCTCAAAACAATGTCCATACTCATATAAAGACCAAAACAATCAAGAAAAGCAACAAAAATGAATGCCCACTTCAGGATGTGTCTGTGCTTTCACTGAGTGAGCAGACCATCCAGATCCAACATGATTAGTCCTAGCAAGCCAGCCATATGTTTATTTTGGGGAAATAGATAATCACAACAAGTCTGTACCTTTATTTTTACTGAAGTTAAGTTGTTATCCTGTTGTGAGCCTGGAACCTTTTGTTTAGCCTGCCAACATTCTGTGTGCTTCTGGCCAGCTAGACCTCTTCTATCTTGAATTTACCTTCTTTACCTTCTACTGTCTTGAACTGAGTTCCACCTCATCCTGACACTGGAATCTGCTAGAGGAACAAAGCTGAAGCTGCTCTGAGTTCAGTTGGTCCCTCTTTAAGATGGCAAAAAGCCAATCACCTTCTCCCAAGGAATGTCTGAGTGTGAATAATTCACCAGCCACTGTGATCTCCTGTGTCCTCAACTCCATCCTTCTGATGTGTTTCTCTCTGGAGGCTTCTGTGAATACTAGTTATCACCAAGCATCTGCAGGTTTCAGCTGGCCTTCCCGTACAGTGAGTCAGGATCAGGGAGAAAGTGCTGCTTGAGGTCTCTCTCTTCACTCTCCCTATGGGCTTAGTTCTTGCTTAGGTCCTACCTGGGTCCTGGGAATCAATTTCCTTTCTTTTCTTATGTTGCTATCTCTAATCCAGTATCTATACATCAAATCTTGAAGAGGCTGTTTTATCTGCTCTTCACTACTCTGTGGTCTTCCTGGAAGTAAAAAATTTGAGTATATTTGAAAAGTAACTATTACAAAATTTGAAGGTGTATAACATTGAGATTTCATCACATGACACGGTATTTTTTTACTATAAATCTTGAGGATTGTATTTTCATGCTTAAAATGACAGCAAAACTAGACTTACTACTATGCAGTCATTGTAATTCACCACATTTGTCATCATTGCTAGCATATAGTAGTCACTGTAGAAATAGCCTGTATTAATCAGAATCTTTGTTTTTTTATATATAAGCCATTTGGATGGAAATTCATGGACTCTTGCCTATGTGCTTTAGAAAAGAAATAGAGATATTTGTCTGAGTATATTTCATGTGCTAAATTTTAACCACAAATAGTCAACCTAGCAGAATTACAATCTTGATTGTCACCATAGGTAAAATAGTAACCTACTAGAATTTTCTTCTAGGGTTGTTAAAAGATTATACTATTAAATCACTTTTCCATTTAAATCATGGTATTGGAAAATAAAAATATTTAAAAAGCAGTATTAACAATGCATTTGTTTGGAGTTGAGGCCTGCTGTGTGACTTTCTGAATCCTAAAACACAACCCTTTAGTGGGAAAAACTTTTCCGTAATAACCTTGATTTGAAAATATGCAATAGACTAGGGTGCCAATTTTATATAAAACATAATAAAAATTCATGGAAGCAGACAAAAATCATTCCCTTTTTGAGGAAATGTGGAGGATATTTCCCTTAACAATTGATGACCTTGAGGCAAAACAAGCAGTGAATATTCAGTTGCCCATGGATGTGAATCAAATTGTGAGAGCTTAAATAGACAGCATAGTAAAGCCTGGTTTCAATCAGTATTGCAGTGTCTAAGCTATTTCTGTTTGGAACAGTATTTTAAAGTGTTTCTACTTCCCTAAGTGAATACTCAGTTCCTACATAACCTATAATGAAACTGCTGTGATTTTTTCCCCCCGTCATACCACATAATTGTCCAAGAAAAGCAATTATTAATGATGTCAATGCTTTTTCTTCAAAGGGGGTAAAATCCTTATCTCAAAAATTATTTTTAATTGAATTCTTTATTGGTACAATTTATATACATCTCACAATCACATATAACATTGGGGAATATGTACCAGTATATGACACAAGTTAATTCTCATTTTTACCCATATCCATACCCACCCACACCTCGCTACCCCCTTTATACATACTCTTTTTCTCTCTGAATCATATTTATTCCTTCCCCTCATTACATTCCCACACCAAATTTCCTGTGGAAATTTCCCACTCTATAAAAGCTGTCATACTTTCTAGAGCTCGTTTGCATCTACAGGTGTTCATATCAAAGAGAAGATCCGGTATTTGCCTATCTGTGATCTATTTATTTCACTTATTAGTATATCCTCCAGGTGTCTCCATTTGCACATAAATGAATCGATCTTGTCATTCATTATGGCAGAATAATACTCTATTTTATAATACAAAACAAAACAAAACAAAAAAAACACCACAACTTCTTTATCCAGTCTCCAGTTGATGGGTATTTGGGTTGTTTCCAAGACTGAGCTATCACGAACTGAGCTGCTATGAACAAGGGTGTACATCTGTCTTTCCAATGTGAATTTTTAAATTCTTTTGGTTATATTCCTAGCAGGGACATAACAGGGTCAAATGGGACCCCTAGTCCTAGTTTTCTGAGAAATCTCCACACGGATCTCCACAATGGTTGCACAAGTCTGCAATGCCACCAGCAGTGGAGAAGGGTTCCAATCTCCCCACAGCCATGTCAGCATTTATTGTTGGTTGATTTTGTGATAGCGGCCATTCTTTGTGGAATGAGATGAAATCTCAGTGTTGTTTTCGTTTGCATCTCTCGAATGACCAGTGATGTTGAACATTTCTTCATATGCTTCTTGGCTGCTTTGACTTCTGCCTCTGAAAAGTGTCTGTTCATTTCAGAGGCCCATTTTTGAAATGGGTCTTTAAACTTGGGGAGGCTGATCTGTTTGAGTTCTTTATATATTGTAGATAATAGCCGTTTTTCTGATACACAGCTAGTAAAAATTTTTTCCCATGTTGTTGGTTGTCTTTTAGCAGTGCCAGTGACTTCTTTTGCTGTGCAGAATCTTTTCAGTAGGATGAGATCCCATTTGTTGATTCTTTCTGCTAGTTTTTGTGCAATAGAGGTTTTATTCATAAAGTCTCTGCCTAAGCCAATGTCTCCAAGAGTTTTACCTAGCCTGTTTTTCAGCAGGTTTATTGTTTCTGTTTTAATGTTTAAGTCTCGTATCCATTGTGAATTTAGTTTTGTGCATGGTGAAAGAGATAGGTCTAGCTTTAGCTTTTGGCAGACTAAAGCCCAGTTTTTCCAGCACCATTTGTTAAAGAGGCTGTCTTTCCTCCATTGGGGATGTTTGCCTCCTTTGTCAAAGATTAGGTGGCTTAGTGTATCCGGAGTTGTTTCTGGGTCTTCTAATCTATTCCACTGGTCCTCGGGTCTGTTACTTTGCCAGTACCATGCAGTTTTTATCACGGCAGCTTTATAGTAGAGAGTTTTAAATTGGGGATTGTATTACCCCCTGCCATGTCATGGTTGCTAAGAATTGCTTTTGCTATTCTAGGTTTCTTGTGGTTCCAGATGAATTTTTGTATTATTTTCTCTAGCTCTGTGAAGTATACCATTGGAATTTCAATTGGAATTGCGTTGAATCTGTATAGTAGTTGTGGGAGTATAGCCATTTTGACAATGTTGGTTCTCCCTACCCAGGAACAAGGGATATCTTTCCACTTTCTGGTTTCCTTTTCTATCTCAGTTTTCAGAGTCCTATAGTTTTCAGAGTAGAGGTCTTTCACTTCCTTTGTTAGGTTGATTCCCAGATACTTCATTTTTCTGGGTGTTACTGTGAAAGGGATTGACTCCCCAATTTCTCTTTCAGTGAGTCTCTTGTTTGTGTAGACAAAGGCTGTTGATTTTTGAACATTGACCCTGTATCCAACAATACTACCAAATTTGGTAATTAAGTCCAGCAGTCTTTTGGTTGAGTTTTTAGGATCCTCTAGATAGAATATCATATCATTCAGCAAATAATGACAGTTTAACTTCTTCCTTTCCTTTTTATTCCTTTTATATCTTTGTCCTGCCTGATTGCTATGGCTTGTGTTTCCAGCACTATATTGATCAAGAGTGGTGACAACGGGCATCCTTGTCTTGTTCCTGACCTTAGTGTAAAAGGTTTCAGTTTTTGCCCATTGAGTATGATGCTGGCTGTTGGTTTTCTCATAAGTAGCTTGTATTAAATTGAGATAAAATCTATCAATTCCAATTCTCTGTAGGGTTTTAATCATAAATGGGTGTTGGATTTTGTCAAATGCTTTTTCTGTGTCTATTGAGATAATCCTATGGTTTTTGTCCTTGAGTCTGTTAATATAGTGCATTACATTGATTGATTTACGTATGTTGAACCAGCCTTGCATCCCTGGGATAAATCCAACTTGATCAGGGTGTATGATTTTCTTGGTAACTCTCTGTATTCTGTTTGCCAGTATTTCATTGAGGATTTTTGCATCAGTGTTCATTAGAGAGATTGGCCTGTAGTTTTCATTTTTGGTGGGATCTTTCCCTGCCCTTGGAATCAAGGTGATGGTTGCTTCAAGGAATGATTTGGGGAGTACTGCTTCCCTTTTGATTTCATTAAAGAGATTGAGAAGTACTGGTATTAACTCTTCTTTAAACGTTTTGTAGAATTCAGCAGTGAAGCCCTCAGGACCAGGGCTTTTCTTTGTTGGTAGGTTTTTTATTACATTTTCAATTTCTCAGATTGATATCAAATTGTTTAACATTTTTATATCCTCTTCATTCAGCTTTGGAAGTTCATATGAGTCTAGGAATCTATCCATTTCTTCTAGATTTTCCATCTTCTTGGAGTATAGATTTTCAAAGTACATATTTATGATCCATTGGACTTCCTCTGTGTCTGTGCTGATTTCCCCATTTTCTTTCCTTGTAGCATGGATTTGAGCCTTTTCCTGCCTTTGTTTGATAAGGTTGGCTAAGGATCTGTCGATCTTTTTTATCCTTTCAAAGAACCAACTCTTTGATTCATTGATTCTTTGTATTGTTCTCTTTGTCTCCACTGCATTAATTTCTGCTCTGATCCTTGTAATTTCCTCTCTAGTATGTGCTTTGGGTTTGTTTTGCTCCTCTTTTCTAATTGTCTGACGTTCATCGTTAGTTTGCTTATTTCAGTTTGCTCTATTTTCTGAGTGTAGGCATTCACTGCTCTGAATTTCCCTCGCAGAACTGCTTTCATTGTGTCCCATAAATTCCTGTATGTTGTGCTGGGGTTCAAAAATTATTTTTTATCATATTTCACTGTTGAAGAATATTTGATTCCAGATTTAGGAACAGAATACATCATGGGGGCTTTCTTTGAAATGTGTTTCTGATGATAAAAATTTTTGTTTAGCCATTTTCTGACTTGCCATTAAGTCTTAGGTACAAAGTTAAATATAGTGACATGAAATCCTAAAAATAAAAATGTCAGAAATCCTAAAAAAGAAATAAAATTTCAGCAGCAAGTCAGTTTTCTGCTGCTCTATGCATCATTGCTAGTACTTATTATTTTCATACTTAAGCAGGGGTAACAAGAATATATGATTAGAATAGCAATATTATAAATTAGCACACAATAAACAAGATTGAGTGGATGAAAGAAGCCAATGTTGTAGGTATTAAATTTGCAAGGTTTCATATAATTTGATTGGAAATGGGACAATAGCTTTGATAAATCAGTACGATGAATTAATAATCAAGCTACCTAAAGAAAAGAGTTTAGTCAGACATAGGGTATTGTGTTTGCATTTCATTATGAGTTCATTGCTGTATAAATTTCTTTTTGCTTGAAATCAAGTCCACAATGGTTTTGCAACCATTATATATTCAATAAACTTTCAGTATTGATATGCATTGCTTTATCTTATATTAAGAAAGAAAAAATTATTTGGACATTTCCATTTCTTACAGTGGGTTTAGTAGTTTGAATTTGATAGTGGTATGATACCCTACCAACAGCCCAAAAGTTCAGTTTTAGTTTTCCATCTAAAAGTTCAAAGTGTAAAAATTTGCCTTACATAATGTATCAGGAAAAATGTGGCAGATGAATAAAAATAGGTTGAAAATACAGAAATATAAATGTATTTTTTT
>PVIC010033788.1:0-19948 GCA_004025085.1 Thryonomys swinderianus | reverse complement strand
GTGGGAATGTGATGAGGGGAAGGAATAAATATGATACAGAAAGAAAATAAAAGAGCATGTATAAAGGGGGGAGGAGGGGTGGGTGGGTAGGGATATGGGTAAAAATGAGAATTAATTTGTGTCATATACTGGTACAAATTTCCCAATGTTATATGTTACTTTGAGATGTATATAAATTGTACCAATAAAGAATTCAATTTTAAAAAAGTGATTTATAATGGAGACTATTTCATGTACATTTGAGAAAAATGTGTTTTCTTCTGTTGTTGGACTGAATGTTGTGTACGTGTCTGTTGGGTCCATTTGCTCTTTAGTGTTACTCAAATCCAGTGCTTTGTTATTGACTTTCTGTCGATAATCTGTCTGCTGGTGCAAGTGGAATACTTTAGTTTTTTATGCTTATTGTATTGCAGACTGCTTTTCCCTTCATACTCTTTAATAATTGTTTTATATATTTAGGTGCTCCAACTTTGGCTAAAATTATATTCATAATTATTAAATCTTCCTGATAAATTGATGATCCCTTTAACATTATATCATTTTGTTTCTATTTATAGTTTTTTTTACTTGAAGTCTATTTTGAGTATAGCTATATCTGCTCTCTCTTAGTTTCCATTTACATATAATGCCTTTTCCAACTCTTAAGTTTTAGTCTTTATGTTTTTGAAAGTGAAGTGAATCTCCTGTAAATGGGATATACTTAGTTTTCTTTTTCTTTACAAATCCATAAAGCCATGCTGTCTTGGAGAATTTAATCCCCTTACATTCAGATAGTAACAGATAAGGTATTACAACTGCCAGTTGGTTAACTTTTTCTGAATGTTTTGGACATCCTTTAATATTATTTTATTTATTATTATATTATTATTATTAAAGACGTCCTCTCTTATTATTTTTAGAAATAAGCTATTTTATCCAGTGGTATATTTGATTTCTGATTTTTCACCTTTTATGTATCTACTACAGGTTTTGTTTTGTAATGATCACAAGGTGTACATAAAATAGCTCATATGTATGACAGATTGTTAAACTGATAATTTTATTTTAGTCATTTAAAAACAATCCTTTTACTCATTTACTATTTTGACATCATGATCTTTTAATATTTTATATAACTTTAAATTATTATAGCTTTTGTTTTTTTAAATAGTTTTACCTATGTTCATGTTAAAGATATAAATGATACCATTGTTATAGTAGATCCAAATATTTTTTAATTTAATGGTACATATAGGTATACATTATGATCACATTAGTCATTGAGAATTTGTACCTGTACATGACATTTCTTTTTTTTTTGAGTGATGTATTTATTGGCCATTTGCATTTCTTTTTCTGAGAAACCTCTATTCATTTAGGTTGTTTATTTTTTAATTGGATCTTTTATTTTAGGGAGTTCTTTATATACTCAAAGTTGGTCTTCTATTTGAGGAATAGATGGCAAAATTTATTTCCTATCCCATAGATTATGCCTTCACTCTCTTGCGGTTTTCTTGTTGTGTGATGCTTTTCAATTTGGTATGATCCCACTTGTCGATGCTTAGTATTACTTCCTGTGCCATTCGGGTTCTACTCAGACAGTCCTTGCCTACACCTGGATCTTCAAGAGTTGTACCTATTTTGTGGCAGATTGTTTCTGTTTTAACATTTAGATCATCTGTCAATTTTGACTTTAGTTTAGTTTGTGGTGAGATTTATGGCTCTAGTCAACCACCTGTGTTTTTCCAGCATCATTTATTAAAGAAGCTACCTTTCCCTAGTCTGTTTTTAGCCACTTCACCATGCATCAATAGACATATATGCCTAGGGTTTCTACTTATTTTTTTTCTATTCCATTGATGCACATCTCTGTTTTTGTGCCAGAACTGTGCTGTTTGAATCACCACAGCTTTACTGTACTACTTGAAGTTTGGGATTGTGATGCCACCTACTTTATACTTTTGCTACCCAGGATTGTTTTCGCTATTCTGGGTTTCTACTGGTTCCCTATGAATTTTAAAATTGTTCTATAGGTCTGAGAGAAATTCCATTATTATTCTGATTAGGGTTGCACTAAATCTGCACGTCAGTTCTATAGGATTAAGGGTCCTAGTCCTGCATCCTGTCTCCCGCTTCCCCAACTGAGAATTAAACTCCTGGCCAGGCAGGTGCAGTGTCACTGAGCCAAACTCCTGGTCCTAGCCATTCTGATTACATTGATTCTGCCTATGAAGGAACCGGGGATATCTTCCTAATGTCCCCTCCTTGACTTCAATTTTCAGAGTGATGTAATTTTCACCTTAATGAAACTTCACTTCCTTAGGTTAATTCCTAGGTACTTAATTTTATTGATGCTATTGTGAGTGGTATCGCTTTCATATTTTTTCAGTAAGTTAATTATTAGTGTATAGGAATGCTAGTGATTTCTGCATGTTTAGTTTGCATCCTGATACTTCACTGAATTTAGTTATTAATCCTAGGAATCTTGTGGTGGAGCTTTTTGGGTCTTGTAAATAAAAGATCATGTCATCTGCAAATAATACTTTTTTTGTGTGCTTCCCTAGGTCTATCCTGTATATTTTTTCTTTTGCCTAATTGCTCCAACTAATGTTTGAAAATCTATGTTGAATAGGAGAGGTAATAATGGACATCCTGTCTTGTTCCAGAATTTAGAAGGAAAGCTTCCACTTTTTCCCATTTAATATGATGTTAGCAAGTATCATCAGTTTTTAAGTTTGATTACGATATGTTGGTAATCTGGTTACAGTAATCTCAATGGATAGTTTTGCTTTCTGTATCCAGGTCTTTATATTGGCTCCAAATGTTTTCTGCTACTATTTCCTTAAATAAGGCTTTTACTCTTTAGATTTGGGTCTTCTTGAAATCCTCTTACAAATTTTCTTTTTTGATGTTTTTCCATGAATCTCATAAGTGTTATTTATTCTTTTTCATTTTTTTCTGTATACTTTAAGTATCTTTGCTTAAAATCCAAACATAATTTCTTCTGCTTGATCATGTAAGCTACTACTGCTCTGTATTACAATTTTTAATTAATTAATTAAAATTATGTTTCCATCTAAAATCTCTATTTCATTATTTAATAATTTCAACCTGTTTAATTTCTTATTTGGTAATTTCTTATTTTACCAGTTTCCTTGAATCATTTCTTTACATTTTCTTGAAGTTTTCCAGGATTCCTTAAGACAATTATCTTAAATCTTTTTTTTAGGTAGTTTGCAAACATTTTTTTTGGAGGGGGGGTGGTCTGCTACTGTAAGATTTTGTTTTGTTTCAGTGATGTTTTATCTCCTTTTTATATCATGCTACCTTCTGTTGATGTCTCCATGTTTGAAGAACGAGGGACTTGTTTTCAGACTGTCTCTGCATGGGAAAATTCCTCTTCCAGTCAGCCTGTTCTAGGGAGACTATGTGGCGTGACCTAAGGATGGAGATACTGATGAAGTCTTTCAGTGCATCATCAGATAAGGAAGCCTGTTTCCTGATTCCAGGGCATTGGTCTTGGATCCACCGGGATGCACCTGCTGATTGGATCTAGAGGATGAGCTTGAAAGCTTTATTATTGAGGACTGGCCTGAAGCCTGAGTCCTCAAAACTAACTCAACATGGGATGACCTTGAGTCTGAGTCTGCAGTGATCACCAAGGCACTGGGATGGGCTTGAGAGTTCAGCCATTTCACAGACTTCTAGTCCATAAGATCTGGCCATCCAGTAGGGTGAGACTGAGGCCTGAGAGCACAGGACAAGCTTGGATCTGGGATATTCAGGAGTGATGCTGGAGGCTTAATTTAGAATCTAGGTTTTGAATTGTCTAGATCAAAGTTTTCTAGAGCAGCTTTGAACCCTAACTTCATTAAAATAAGGGACAAAAAAGCAGTGGTCTGGAGGATGGGGGTCTCAGGGACTGGTCTTTCCCTGGACACATCTATAACTTATGTTCATTAATGCTAGCTATCCTTATTCTGAGGCCAGAAGAACTCACTTGGTACTTGGGCGATCCTGGACCCTGGGGCTCTAGGAGCTGGCCTGACCTGGCCGGGAGTCTGTATCCACACAGGTCACCTTGAAGCCTCAATCCAGGAGTGCTAGTTTGGTATTTAGGGCTCCAGGGGTTGAGGTAATCCTTGGCCAAGCTTGAAGCATGAACAAATCTAGAGTCCGGGTCGGTGGCCCTTCATCTGGAGCTAAGCCAAGACCTGAAACCCAGCCCACTGGGATTGACCCAGTGCTGCTGTCAATCTGAAACTTGAATGCTTCTGAGATCAGCCTGGTACTGGGGCAGCCCAAAGGCCTAGTCCGCTGTGCCAGCCTGGTACCTGAGTCGTAATATTCTCCCTGGTACCAGGATGGATATGGAAGTGCCATCAGTGGGTATCACTTGACGCTAAGAAGGGTCCGAGAGCTACCTCTGTAAATACAAACCCAGAGTCTGAAACTGTGAAGACACCCATGACAGATTTTACTGCAATAGACCCAGTGTTTCAATCTGAGACATCAGCAAACACCTCCCTCTCTCTCATTTCCCCAAGAACAGAGCACTGCCTTGCACATTTTGTAGTCTATAGTTGGAGATAAAATGACATATGTAACACAAAACTGTCCCTACTACACTCTTCTTTTTAAATTTCCATTTCTCTTTGCTATTTTCCAGAGTTAAAATCTCTCATCTGTTTTCCTTGGGTCTTGTGAAGCTATTTTCATGCATGCATAGCAGCTCAAATTATATTTTTGTGAGATCAGCAAAGCAAAGTCCTATTCTGGGCTCTTGCTCATTATCAGCCTGGACTCTAGCTCTTGAAAAAACGAATAGATGGGAGGATAGATTCTGCCTCAGGGCTATAATTTTCGTACTCTAATCTAGTTAGCTTCCCTATTCATTACAGGACATGATAGTCTCCCACAAGCACAAAACAAACAAACAGATGAGAACTTTTGAAACTGTCTCGTCAAGCCTTTGTCTGTATAGTTGACAGAGCAGAGACATCAAGATTAAGTGCTATAATCAATGGTCAAATAGCTTGTAAGTTGTGGCTTTAAAGTTGGGGTTCAGGAGCTACCTTTCTTACTAAAGCTTTTTATGCTAAGCTATACTCGTGACCTCTCCTCTTTCCCCACATGCATAATTCCAAGACACTTCAGAAACAAAAAGCACTTTGACAACGCAATTAACTTCGGCCCTCCAAAGAAAGAAAACCTGAGTATGTCTTCCTGTTTCCTTCCCAGATAAGAATTCCCACCTAAATCCCTAGAATGAAAGCTAGAATCTAAGAAGCACCAGATCTCGAAAACACTGACTCCTTACTTCTTTCCATCCCTGGTCTTGTTTACATATGTTCATCTGCAAAAGCTTTAATGGAATAAGAGAAAATGAGTGCTTTAATTTCCCAATAAAATCTGTGCTGCAGTATGAGTCATTGTTTTCTTTTTTTACACTGGTAAGGGTAAAGCCTTCTGGTTTTAATAACTAATACTGCTGAGTTCAATAAAAAGCACTTAATTTAATTTAATCCAAGCCTTGATCAATGCCAGCTTCCTCTGGAATTTTATCTTTGTTTCAATTTGACTCTCTACATTCAGAAAAACGAGAGGCCAAGAGAAAGGACCAGAAGTCATTTAGCTTGTAGGCTTGATTCTAGACAAAGAGCATAAAAATATAAGATTGACAGGTAAATGCTAAGACTAATGTTTCTTTGCTACTAGATAATCTTTTCCTGGCAGAATTAATGTTTTCTTTAACTCTGAGTAAAGAAACTGAACAATTCAGAGCCCCATTTGGAAAATGTTTTTTAAATAAAATATTCCAAAGCCAATTAGCATCAGATTTCTAAGCTAGAAGTATATTGCCTTTAATATGCTAATAATCAAGAGATATGCTACTGTAAAATTAGATACAGAAAGCGTCTTAAAAGCTTCAAGCCACATACTAAAGCAGCCAGACTCAGTGCTTAGGGAATTTGAATGGATATAGGCACTAAAATGGAAACTGAATGAGGCAATCTTGAAGACAGTTTTGATAAACTTTTCTAAATGACCCACTCATTATTGCAATTCAGTTCGATTCTCCCCCTGAAAACATACAGTTTTATGAGAATCACCACTTAGCACAAGCTGATGACAATGAACTTAGACCCAAAAGCTCCTAACGCTCTGTCAAGTATAAAGCAAAAATTTGCAAAGATTCTGAAGAATTATGAATATCTCCATTTTTAGTTCAGCTATGGAGTTTTTCAGGGCAAAAGCATTTAGAGTTGTTTTCAAGGCTTTTCAAAGGAAACTAAGTCTGACAGCCAGTTTTCGATCTCCTCTCTGATTAAGGTACTGGCAGACACATGCCACCACGTAGTGATACAGATTCAACAGCTAACCAGAAAGACAAGACAGTCACTCTGTTGTGGAATCTTCTTTTCCTATAACATCTGGTTCCCCATAGAGTGTCATCTCTAAATTTGGTTGAATTACAATTCATATACTATAGAATGTTAGCCGTAGGACAAGACTTGAAGTACATCAAAGGATTTCATGGGTATATATATGGATCATGAGTAACTTGTTGTGTGAGTGTTCTGCAAGACAAAGAAACATTTCTAATGAATTTTAACTTGATGTAAGAGGAATGTCTCGTGATAGCTCCATCTTGGAAACAACCCAAACGCCCATCAACTGGTCTAAAAGATATGTCTTTTTTATAAAATGGAGTATTATTCTGCCATAAAGAATGACAAGATTGATTCATTTAATGTGCAAATGGATACACCTGGAGGACACACTAATAAGTGAAATAAATAGATCACAGATGGACAAATACCTGATTTTCTCTTTGATATGAGCACCTGTAGAAGCAAATGAGCTCTAGAAAGTATGACAGTTTTTGTAGAATGGGAAATCTCCAAAGGAAATTTGGTGTGGGAATGTAATGAGGGGAAGGAATAAATATGATTCTGAAAGAGAGTGAAAGAGCATGTATATAGGGGGTGGGGAGGTGTGAGTGGGTGGGAATATGGGTGAAAATGAGAATTAACTTATGTCATATATTGGTACAAATTCCCCAAGGTTATGTGTGTTTGTGAGGTGTATATCAATTGTACCAGTACAGAATTCAATTTTTAAAAAAAGAGGAATATCTTGCAACACACATAATATGTGACATAAGATGTGACTTGACTATAACTAGTTCTCTTTTTCTCTCTTGCTGTGTGAGAACGTGGGTAGTCTTTCCCAACAAGAAGTCACAGAGATCTTGTCTGCAAAGGACAAGCAGAAAAGCATGGAGGAATCCCTCACTCTGAAAGAAATTAGGCAGATATGTAAAATGTGGGAAACAGCGCCAAATATTGTGGAAAAGCATCACCCAAATAGTGGTGTTGCATTGTAAGCAATGAATCTGTTTAATGCCAGTGCTATCTCACATCTCCATGAAATCTTCAAAAGGAGGCAAAAGTGAGAGAGAGTCATTGGATAAGTTCCTTGTTAAAATTACACACATAAAAATGATCCTATTTAGCCAATAGATTGCAGTGATTCTATTAGTAATAGTGAAAGTCATCCTACTCAATAATCTTCCACTCTCTTGTTTCCCTCACATGAGCCACAGAAGTATTCAAAGCCAAGTACATGTTAATTTGCTTATTTTTCTTTATATTTTATTATCTTGTGTTATAGTATCTTCACCAATTTTATGTTATTATTTTGGAGCTGTGAACTGAATCATTTGTTTCCATTATTTCTTATGGGAAAATTTACTTTGATATACAAGTGCTTTGAAATGCAAACATATTTATGGAATTAATTATGCATACAAACCAATATATGTATGCTCATTATTTTCTAGTCATTTACTTTTGCAAAGTAAAAACATTGAAAATGGTGACTAGTGTCAATTATCATGTTATACACATTTTAATAAAAATGTAGGAAGGATATAAGCTTAAAGCTTGAAAGTTAAATAAATGTAGCTTCATTTAGTTTTATTCTTACTTTCTTATCTCATTCTAAGTTTCTGAAAACTTCATCACAGACTGGCATTTATTTATAGAATATATATTTGGAAACAGTAAGAATAATCTTGGGGGCCAGAGGGTTAACTCAGTGGTTCCGGCGCCTGCCTCGCAAGCGCAAGGTCCTGAGTTCGATCCCCGGTAACCACATATAATGCTGGGCGTGGAGACACGCCCGCCCACCAACAATCAACACCGCATACCACAATGCCGGACTTGGTGGCTCACGCCTGTCATCCCAGCACTTGGGAGGCAGAGGCAGGAGGATTGCTGAGTTCGTGGCGGCTTGCCTGGGCACCATAGTGAGCTCAGGGCCAGCCTGAACTACAAAGCGAGACCCTGTCTCAAAAAAAAATATTAATAATAATCTTACCTTACTGAGGAAAACACTGATTTCCTAACAGATTAAAGAGATTTTCTAAAGAAATCAAATTAATGATGGTAGAGCTTAGACCAAAACCAAGATCTCTTAATTCTGAGTCTATTTTAGTTAGCACACATTCACAGTGAATGCCATTTAGTTATTTTGGGAGTGGGTACATATATATAATTTGTTTCATTTTTATAATTTCCCCTCCTCCTCTAGTTCTCCTTTCCCTATTTTCGTTCTTATTGGTATTATTAATCTTAGCTTCTGTTTATGGTATATAATGTATACATTCATTGAAGCTATTAGGTTCCCACACATGATATATCTTCATTCTGCTTATTTGTCCCCCTCCCCACTTCAGTCGTCAAGTTTGATCTCTTGGGCTTCTTCCCATTTTCAAGAGACCTATGCCTTGTCTTCTCCTATTTTTTTTTTTTTTTTTTTTTTAGACAGGGTCTCGCTTTGTAGTTCAGGCTGGCTCTGAGCTCACTATGGTGCCCAGGCAAGCCTGGAACTCAGCAATCCTCCTGCCTCTGCCTCCCGAGTGCTGGGATGACAGGCGTGAGCCACCACGCCCGGCACTGTGGTATGTGGTATTGATTGCTGGTGGGCCTGGGTCTCCACACCCAGCATTGTATGTGGTTACCGGGGATTGAACTCAGGACCTTGCACTTGCTAGGCAGGCACCGGAACCACTGAGCTAAATCTCCAGCCCTCCTATCTATCTTTTATTATTCTCTGTTTGTACTTGGCCTTAACTCAAATGAAAGATACTATACATGCAATTCAGCATAGCTAAATCCTGGAAGCAGCCTATGTACCCATCAATAGAGAAGAACCTAAATAAAATATGGTATTTATACCGAATGGTGGAACAGAAAAAAAATTGGCTCCAATCAAAACCAAAGACCAGGAGAACAAGCATTAAACCACATAGCTTTCCATCTAGCACTGGGACAAGTTGTGGCAAGATAGAAGCCCCCAAGAGCTTGGGTACCCCTTTGCTATGGCCTAGCCAGTTCCACACGCTATAGCCTCTTTCTTGAACTGGATCGGTTCACCTCCTGTGGTTTTTCCCGAGCAGATGGTCCATATTCCTGTCATCTCCAAATCTTGCGGTCTCCACTGCATGGTTGCTTTCTTGCAGTGCCCTTCAGGAAGTTCACACCTTGATCCCCCATCTTTCCTCTGAAATCTGGGTGAAAGCTTCTGCAACACCAGAGTTCTTGCACGCTGAATGTCAGAAAAATCTGCATCACATGGAAGACACCAAGATCTGCTGCAGGGCTGAGAAACAGTTCGGTTCTCTGCCTGATGACTGTGGCAGCCTCTGAGTGCCTGGATGGCTGAAGTCAGGAAAACATCTCCCTGTTTTTCTTTGAAAGAGAATGATGTCCTGGGGCTTTCTTCTGAAAGCCAGGTATTTCAAACTTTACCCTTTAGTTCCCTTGAGCCTGAGAAACATGCAGCCTGCCTAATTCCTGAGATGTCTTCAAGCCATCTTTCCACTGTCCTGATGCAAAGCCCTTGGTTTCTTTGTAATCCTAATCTTTTCAGTATCCTCAACTTCGCAAGTGCTTTCTTTCTAGTGAAAATGCAAACATTTTACATCTGCTCTTTGTTTTTGCCTATTGGACTGCTTTGAAATTTCCTCTACAGATTAATTAGACCAGTTCATTGTCCTTCATTTCAGTCTTAGGCAAAGTCGCAATACAGAGGCAAAAGTTGACAGAGTCTTTGCCATAGTCTAACACACACGGCTTCGCCTTCAGTTGTCAATGGAGCCCTCATTTCCAATTGAAGCCTATCGAGCCTGGCTCCACTATCTGCATGTTTTCAGCACTCTGACCTTCTTAGCTCCGAATGGAATCTACCATCAATCTCTACCTGCTTTGCTTAAGCATTTTAACACTCCACACAAGCCAGGTTCAATGACTTCTATACTTTATTGCCAGGTGCAGCCACAAGAGTGACCCCACTCTCAGGACCAACGTTTTGTATGCGTCATTTTTCATACTTTGGGGATGAAATACCCAATACCACAACTTCCACAAGAGAGCTTTGTTTCGGTTCACAGTTTCAGTGGGTTTGGTCATTGTTCAACCAGCTTCAAGGCAGAAAGACACAGTGAAAATGCATAAGTGGGAGAAAGTTGCTAACGTGACGAAGACCAAGAAGCAGATGGGAGAGGAACCAAGGACTAAGAGTCACCCTTCCTGGTCCTGATCTCAGTGATCTACCATCCGGACCTCCTCTCCTAAAAAGTACAACTAGTTCTGAATTGATCAATGATGGACTGATGTATGTTCACTGATGAACATAGCACTCCCACGATTCAATCACCTTTCAAATGCTCACCACAGAACACATGAAACTTTGGGGAAATATTTTAGATATGAACCATAACAATAATAAAATCAAAATGCTTCCTTTTACTTGATTGATGGCTTTAATATCTTTAAATTCCATTTGGTGTATGCATTTGATAGAGATTTTTGTGCCCTATTTCATGTCAGATACTGTGTTGTTCTGAAATAAACACATCCTGACATACGGTGGACTAAATTCACTTTCACCACTTTATCTACACAAAGAAGAACTTTAGTGCTAATAAGAATGAAAAATAAGAGAAATAGGTACCTGTCCAAGAGGTGCCTTGTTTAGGAGTAGCTCCTCATAACCTAAAAGTTTATGAAGTTTTATCAGTACTGATGTTTTTCCTTGGATCATAAAGGTTAGATGACTTCTATTCAAACAAAATATACACTGGTAAGAGAAATAAGTTAAAACTCTAGCAGCTTAATCACTTCCTCTCTTAGGATTTTAGTTTCTGTACTTGTAAAATAAGTCGTTTTCACCAGATGATCTCTATAATATTTAGCTATGAAAATCTAGGACTAAGTGGGTCTATAGGCCAGCAATTGGTTATAGCTAGGTTTTCAAGGCTGACAAACAGAGCTTGAAGTTATAAGCAGCCTAAAGTACTTAAGAGTGATCACACTCTTTCCTAACCCTGAAAGTGTATGGAAAGACTTAAGCAAGTCTCCAAGTCTCATGGGCAAAGCACTCCTGTAGAGCTGTTGGACAAGCTTTGACCAATAAAGATTAAACAAATAAATATAAAGAATAGCCCTATCTAGCATCCTGAGAGGCCAATTTTCTGTTAATGGTGATGTTTAGCCCCTAAAAGGATATTAACTTACAGAGCAGTAAACTCTCTAAACACAGCCCAGAGCTTTAAAAGGTGTACAGGTGCCAAAATTAAGGGCTAAATTACCAATCTGTTTTAAGCGATGGTCTGGGAATGCTCAATATGACAAGGAAAATGTATGACAAATAATATCTTCAATACAAAGAGAAAGTTGCTTGAATTTATTAGAGGAAATATGCTGCCTCTCAGGACTTCTTTTTTGCCCACTCCTCAAAGTGGTGATTTTTCAAAATTGACTGGAAGACACAGTTAATGCAAAATGACCCTTTCAGCATAAAGTAAGCCATTCTTAACTAAAGCAGTTTCTGTGTCAGCTTTTGCCAAAACCCTTGGGAACTTGGAAATTTCAAAGAAAGGCACCTTCCATTAGTATCAAAACTAGGTGCTTCCATGATGTACTAAATGCCACATTACTCCACATGTGTAAAAGCTAAAGCTGTCTCTCTCTGCTCACCTACAGTTTAAAACATTACACTAGCAGCTCTGCTGTATGAAAGCAGAACGACTTCCTGTCAAGTAACCTCCATCCTCCAAGGTGACAGGAAATGGGTTTAAACACTGGTAATATCACTAATCAATTTGAGGGAGCACATGTTCCCAGTGTGCAGCTGTGAGATTTGGTTGCAATGTGTGAGCTGCTCTCTGGGCCATGTGACTCAGCGTCATGACAGATGAAAGGAGAGGTCAGATTTACTAAGTGCTGAAGCGGTGTCATCCAGCGATCCGTATTACTTCAAGATGTCTTCTGCTCCATCGGCACCTCGAATGTAGGAATCAGTTTCTCCCAAAGAATTCAGTACTTTCCAAATAACCTTTTATAAAATTCCTAAATTGATTTCAATCAAGACTTGAATGTTTTCTTATTAATAGTCCTGGTTAATGGTCTTGCTTTATAGGTTCCTATCTTGGCCTTGAAGATAAGTGCATGTGTGTACATACTTTCCAACTTCGCCAAGTACATTTTGGTAAATTTGAAGTCGCCAGATTTGTCTCACAAGTTCTTCTCATTACCTTCAATATCTTGAGGCAATGTTGTGCCTTGGCAAATCCAATGGCTTTTGCACCCTTCCCAAAAGGGTACTATTCTGTTTTATACTATGGAGAGTATAAGGAAACACAACAGTATCTTTGTTTCTTCAACAGAAAAGGAGCTCAGGGATCTTCTCCCAGAGGCCATTGATGTGACAGATTCATTATTTCAAATCATTATTTTTCACTATCATTTCTGAGCACTTATGTTAGGCAATGTACTAAACAGTTACAATATTTAGTAGAGCCAGGCAGACATGATCCCTGGTCTCTTGGGACGCATTCGTTTTGCCCTGGTTTGATTTGTTATTTTGTTTGTCTGTGTTTGTTTGCTGGCTTGGTTTCAATTTTTAATTTTTTATTCCTACATGTTTTGGTATATAAGGATCACGTTCCTTGTGGGGAGCTGGTATAAATACACGACACAGCTCGCTGATTTTACAGCTCTGCCTCCTTCTCACTCCCTTCATCTCCTGCTTTTCTTGCCACTGGGAAAGGATCTATCTTCCTCCTTCCTTTTATCCATCTCTTACTGTTTTCTTCATTTATATTTTTGATTTCTCATATAAGAGAAGCCATGTAATATTTAAACTTGTATGTCTGATAATCAAACATGTAAATAACGATATAAATGCATGTATAATTCATAAATTAGGTATTTGGAATAATTAAATGATTATTCAGTGGGTATCTAGTCATTAATTCAAATTATTAAATAGATATAGAAAAGTAAATGACTTTCTAAGGTCCCATAATAATCCATTATCATCACTATTTAACCGACTTCCAGCCCAGTGTTTTTTATAACCCAGTGCATTTCCCTTGGACTAAAAGATGATCTGATATTCTGTTTCCAAGGTGGTCTTATAATAGCTTCTCTACAACAGGGCTTTCTGAGGGCTTTTTTTTTTTCTTTTTTTTGGAGACAGGGTCTCATTTTGTAGTTCAGGCTGGCCCTGAGCTCACTATGTAGCCCAGGCTAGCCTTGAACTCAGCAATCCTCCTGCCTCTGCCTCCCGAGTGCTGGATGGCAGGTGTGAGCCACCACACCAGGCATTGTGGTTTGTGGTACTGATTGCTGGTGGGCGTCAGTCACCATGCCTGGTATTGCTGTATGTGGTTACCAGGGATCAAACCAGGGACCTTGTGCTTCAAAGGCAGACGACGGAACCACTGAGCTAAATCCCCAGCCCCTCTAAGTTTTTTTTGTTGTTGTGGTTGTTGTTGTTTAACCTTCTATGGCAAATACAAAATTTTTGCTCTTTGCTATGGTACAAGGTAAGGATAAGCAGATTGTGTGTACATCTGTGTGTAATTTAGGGAGATTACCTAAAGGTAAGCATAATGAAGAAGATCTCAACTTTTGTAAAGAATATATGAAGAAGATCTCAACTTTTGTAAAGAATATACAAGAATACAACACTAAAAGAAGACAACAATCTCCATTTGGATTTTGATGATCCTTCCTCCCTCTTCTCAAATAAAAAAGAGGTGCTCTGGTTTGAGGTGAATGTCAGTGAACTTTTAAGTGGTTTTCTAGAATCACTATCACATTTTGTCTTAAGTAGTAGCCTAAAATGATGAGTCAGCAGCTTAAAGAGCCAAGAAACAAGGTAAGTCAGGGTAAGCCTGGCAGGCAGAAATAGTCAGCTACGGTAGAGAAGAGTGATTAGCAGCCTCAAGAACGAAGCCAGGGGCTCTCTGCAGCACCGTCTCAGAAGGGAGAGTTGCAAGAGCAGTTAGCTCATTTCTTCTCTCAAGAACTTAGAAAATACAGAAAGAATCCTGAGCTCCTTGACCCCTCCACTGGATTTCTCACTATGTCCTTAAACTGTAAAACTTTCTTTCAGAAACACAACTCATCTCACACCACAGATTTCTCTCCCCACAAGGGAAAAGGAAGCTGTCCTCAACACTCAGTCTACAAACTATGTGCCCAGTGAGTATCTACCAAATGCATAAATCATGTGGACAGTGGTATCGATATGCACTTGTCTTAGTTACTTGTCTAATTACTGAGACAAAATACCAGCACCCACAGGTAAAGAAGAACTTTTATTTTGGCTCACAGTTTGCAGAAATTTTAGCGCATAGATCACTGATGCCAGTCAGGCAGCAGAACAGAGGGGCGTCGCAGATCAGTGACTCACGACGTGGCAGAGAGAAGGCAGCAGGCAACAGAAGGCAAGCTTGCTTCCTTTTCCCCTTTATATTCCAGCCAGGCTATGAGCCTATTGACTAGTGCCACTCACACCCAAACTGGGACTTCCATTATCCACACCTGTAATCCCAGCTTTATACATTCACCATGTAAACTCCCCTGCTATTACTCCATTAGGCCTTTTTGGGTGGAACATCTAGATGCAAGACATAATAGCACCTAAGAATATTAATAATAGTTTATTCAGCATTTATGGTGTAAGAAACAGTTTTGAGATTCCAAACACATTGTATATTTAATCCCAGTAACTGCAAGATAACTAATATCATTATACCCTTTTTATAGTGAGAAAAAGGGAACCTTAGCAAGGCTAAATGACCTACTCAAGGTCACTCAGCTAATAAAAGATAAAAGCAAAGATTTAAACAAAGATCTGATTCATTTCAAAGTTAATCATGTTCCCTATAATTTACTGCCTCTTTAGGGATCCAGATAGTGTAAGAGATAAAGCGTCTCATGACAGGATCCCACTCTGAATTAATTAAAATATTTTCAACAGGAAATACTGAAGGAAAAGTTAATTTAACAATACATTACTGTGTTATCTTACATAATAAGACTTGAAGTAAAGTGTTTTTAAAGATCACTAGGCTCAGTGATAACTCTAGTAAGATCTCTAATCTTCCCAACTTTTGCTCTGTTTTATATACAGGGTGAACTTTTTTCTCAGGATTGTCCCTTAATAGCAGTAAGATGGCTACGGAAGCTGTTGATAGCATCTGCTTCAATATTCTGTCTGGGGCAGAAGACAAAATGCTTATTACAGCATATTTCCTCTAAAAGTAAAGAAACCTTTCCCAAAGGTCTCACAGAAGTTTTTTTGTTTTGTTTTGTTTTGTTTTTTTGAGACAGGGTCTTGCTTTGTAGTTCAGGCTGGCCCTGAGCTCTCTATGTAGCCCAGGCAAGCCTGGAACTCAGCAATCCTCCTGCCTCTGCCTCCCGAGTGCTGAGATGACAGGCGTGAGCCACCACGCCTGGCACTGTGGTATGTAGTATTGATTGCTGGTGGGCGTGAGTCTCCACGCCCAGCATTGTATGTGGGTACCGGGGATCGAACTCAAGACTTTGCGCTTGTGAGGCAGGCACCGGAACCACTGAGCTAAATCTCCGGCCCAGTAGTTTTCTATTTTTATTTCTTTGGCTATTCTCAAGCTAACCACTGGAAAAGATATGACAATTAACTATGGCAAGATTAAAGTCATCAAGATCTACAAAACTAAGGTTGAAAAGGAAATATAGTCCCTGAAAGTAGTAAATAGCCCAAGTGTCTGGTTCCCGGAGAAGACTGAGGCCCTTTTAGAAAAGAAGGCAGTAAACTGTGTCATATACTGGCACAAATTCCCAATATTGAGTGTGCTCTTTATTGGTACACATATATAGTGTACCAATAAAGATAAAAATTAAATAATGTTTTTAAAAATAAAAAAGAAGGTAGTATAATTAATAGGAACTGTGAATTAGTTACTTCCCTCATTACTGAAACAGAAGATTATAGATACCTACAGTTTATGGGAGTTCAAGACCAGCCTGGGCTACAAGGTGAGTTCAAGACAAACTTGAAATACCAAGGAAGGTCTTATCTCAAAAAACAAAACACAAAACAATACAAAACAACAGCAACAAAAAAGAAAAAGAAAAAAAAAAGAATTCAGTGCAATGATTACAAGGAAATTCAGTGAGATGCAACGGAATACAGAAAGTGAATTCAAAAAGATTAGGAAAACAATTCATGATATAAATGAAACACTTCAAGAGTAGAGATCATAAAAAAGAATCAACACAAATATTGGAACTGAACTCAGTATGTCAAATAAAACATACCAGAAAGCCTAAACAACAGATTTATTTTATTTTTTTCTAAACAACAGACTTAGATAAAGCAGAAGAAAGAATTTCTGATCTTGAAAACTAGTCTTCTAGCAGAGGATGTAAGAAGAGAATTTCAGGAAAATATTTTTATATCTTCCATGTTCATGATTGGAAATATATTAATAAAATTTGAAAAGAAACAAATGAAAGAATGCTTTAAAATACTGCTAAATTATCCACACAATCCACAGCACCCTACAGACAATACAGTTTTAATCAAAACAGAAATACCCTTCTGCATAAAAATAGAAAACTAATTCTATAAAATTTCACTAGAACCAAAAAAGGCAACAAATAGCCGAAACAATGTTGAACAACTAAAATGAACAACAACTAAAAACATTTAAAAACATACTACAGAGCTATATTAACTTAAACAGCAATGATAATGGCATAAACAAATGGAATGGAACATACAAATCAGAAAAAAATAGCCCACACTTCTACACTTATTTGCTTCTTGACAAAGGTGCCAAAAAATACACTGGGAGCTGGGCATGGTGGCTCACGCCTGTAATCCCAGCACTCAGGAGGCAGAGACAGGAGGATGGCTATGAGTTTAAGGCTTGCCTGGGCTACACAGTGAGCTCAGGGCCAGGCTGAACTACAAAATGAGACCCTGTCTTAAAAGGAAAAAAGAAAAAGAAAATAAATAATGAATAAAATGACAATACTATATGTTGTTTCTCATGTGTGGAAGGTAAAATCAGTCCCAGTGAATGTGGAACAGTGATTATTAGAGGTTGGAGAGGATGGAGGAGGCAGATAGAAGACTGAATGAAAGGTACCATAACACAGTTAAAAGGAATTTTGCTTCTAGTGTTTCACAACACAGCAAGCTTAGTTATTCACAGTAACAAACCATTACATTTTATGAAGCTCTAGAAAAGAAGAGCTCAAAGGCTCTGAACATATAGAAACAATTAGGAAAAAAGAAATAATTACCCTAATTTAATCAGTACATGTTGCATAATGTGCTGAAATGTCATACCTCACAATGTGCATAATTACTATGTGTTTTAAACAGTCTTTAGGAGAGACTTTGGAGGGAACCAGATCCTTCAAAGAGTAAAGGAGAAAAATGCATCAGTAAAAGAACTGTATCTCAGGAAGGTGTTGGTGGTATTAACTGAGGCTTCACCTAGCATAAAATTGACTAGGTTAATTACTTCTTGGTATTTTGGCTAAGATCTGTTCTTATCACTTTAATAAAATTCAATAGATTAGCATTAATTTCATTGAAGTAAACATACTTTTCACCTTCATGAAATGAGGATCTTCCTATTCCTACCACCAATGAGATGTTATAAGAAGCAATGACTCCACATATACTAAACTGTTCCTGAAATGCGGCCTTTTTTCCTTTTCCTCCAGTGTCCTAACACTTGCCTGAGCTCTTGCTTATACTTTTCTTCCCAACTCACAAAGGCCATTTACGAAGCACTTACTTATTAACCTGTCTTGTGGTCCCTTAATGAGGAGAAATACAAGCACATATGACATCACCCAAAACAATCCAGTGACTACATCTAATGGTATCACATCACACATTCCAACTATAAGAATATAATTTAATAGCATTATATTAGGGTTCCAGTTTCTCTACATGCTCAGCAGAACTTGTTAT
Source organism: Thryonomys swinderianus (assembly GCA_004025085.1). Taxonomy (NCBI): domain Eukaryota; kingdom Metazoa; phylum Chordata; class Mammalia; order Rodentia; family Thryonomyidae; genus Thryonomys; species Thryonomys swinderianus. The sequence continues at coordinate 1,630 of PVIC010033788.1, read as the reverse complement.
TTTCCATTTTTAAAAATATCATAATGGGCTGGAGATTTAGCTCAGTGGTTCCAGCGCCTGCCTCGCAAGCGTAAGGCCCTGAGTTCGATCCCGGTAACCACATACAATGCTGGGCATGGTGACTCACGCCCACCAGCCATCAATACCACATACCACAGTACCAGGCGTGGTGGCTCACGCCTGTCATCCCAGCACTCGGGAGGCAGAGACAGGAGGATTGCTGAGTTTGAGGCTTGCCTGGGCTACATAGTGAGCTCAGGGCCAGCCTGAACTACAAAGCGAGACCCTGTCTCAAAAAAAAAAAATCATAGTGGTCATTTCAACGTGTGCAGTGTGGTACTTCACGGGTGTTTTGCTTTCTATTTCTGTAATAATTAACACTGAGCATCTTCTTATATGCTTGCTTTTGTCTTTATGGAATTCTTTTATTTCCTTATAGTAGACCAAACTTATAAATAGCAGCTACTTTTGTGACTTCAACATTCAAAAATTTTAACAAGTTTTCTTTAATAGTCCTTTAGATTAAGGGCATTTCCCCCCTTAACCAAACAACAAGTTAGCCAGGACCTAAAAAGGAAAAAAGTAACAGGGGAGGTGGGTAAACTTACCAGGCCTCCTGGATGACAAGCATAAACACAGTAGTCCAGAAGGAGCCAGGTAGAAAGCAAAGAAAAACTTATGAACTGGCTGAGAAGTAGGGATTAAAAAAAAATAATAAGTTCTTCCCAGCCTTGGGCAGTTCCCCCACTTCTCCTGTAGCTGTAACTCTTTGCTTTGTACAGATAAAATTGACAACTATATCCTATAAACACAATTTATGTCATGTTGTTCTCACAAGATTCTCAAGGTTCTGTTTTCTTTAAGGCTGAAATGCAAAACTGCCTGCCTTACTTGCCAAACCACTAGAAAGACTGCCCAAATGTATAAAATGGGACCCTTTTCTTTGTTCATTTCTCCCTTTGGACAGGAGTCAGTTGACCCAGTATCTGCCTAAAATAAAGTTCTCCTCATTCCTACTGGTCTGTCCTGTCTCTGAGAGTTCTCCAACAGCTGAACTTTGAATATGCTTTCTAGGTCATATAAAAACGATCATACTTTATCATTGACCAACATAAGATGGAAATGTTATATAGTCAGGGGAACTTGACCATAATTTCTTCTCCAGTCACTAGTGACCGTTAAACTATGCAAGCATATGGAAATCCCTATGAAATTACTATTACAAAGTTACTATTATAAATATGTTCAAAGAATTAAAACATTGTTGTTTCAGGAAGTTCAAGGGAAATATGAAGAGAATGCCTCAAAAGTAGGGAAAGTGGGAAACTATAAAAATCACCCAATGGAAACAATTTAAAAAGTATAACTAGAATCAGTAGGAACTCAGCAGCAAATTGCACATGTCGTAAGAAAGAATCAATGGACTGAAAGGCAAGTCAATAGAAACTATCATATGAAAGAGAGAGAAAAAAATTCAAGAAATGTGACCAGACTTTCAGAGACCTTTATACTATAAATCGTATGAATATACTGTAACAGAAATCCCAAAAGGAGGTCAAAAAGATTGAATACTTTAGGAAATAAAACCTGAAAAGGTCCCCCAAATGATAAAATATATAAAATAATATCC
>PVIC010033787.1:0-19928 GCA_004025085.1 Thryonomys swinderianus | reverse complement strand
AACTAAACTCACAGTGGATACGAGACTTAAACATTAAAACAGAAACAATAAGCCTGCTGGTAAACAGGCTTGGTAAAACTCTTGGAGACATTGGCTTAGGCAGAGACTTTATGAATAAAACCTCCCTAGCACAAGAACTAGCAGAAAAAATCAACAAATGGGATCTCATCCTACTGAAAAGCTTCTGCACAGCCAAAGAGTCGCTGGCACTGCTAGAAGACAACCAACAACATGAGAAAAAAATCTTTACTAGCTGTGTATCAAATATGCATTCAAAATAGCAAAATTGCATAAGCCATGTAGTCATTATATTTGAGAAGAATATTAATGAGACTAATTGCAATCATTGGAAAATCATTAAACTATAATCTTAAAGATTTTTCTCTTCATAGATATCATTAAATCTACCAACTTTTTCATTTGTAACGTACTACATATGGTATGGACAATGTACAAAACTAGCATGTTGTTCAGAATAAACTACACGCAGAAAAATAAATTATAGAAAATAATGTTCACTTCAATATTAGTTACGTGCAGATACACTAAAAGTGGAATAGAAATTAAATATGTTTTGAGCAGGACTGGATTTGTTTAATATGTTTGGGATATCTCAGGAAATAGAAAATATATAACCCATCTCTTCTTAAAGCCAGTATAAAAGACTAAGCATATGTTTTCATGGCAGGTAGCAAGAAATCATTTTCCTTTCCTTGATCTTTACTTCTGCTTCAGAATGTTTGTTTCTGCCATAGTGAGGGACATCTTCTAAACTGAAGTAAATCTCCCTTACTCACTGGTTTTTGCTTTTCCTTAATATCTTCTTTGGCTTCGTGTAAATAAATATAACAGTAAGGGAAATGTTAGAGTTAGTATAATTCAGTACATTTTATGAACATTTGCTTTCACAGTCTGATCTGAAATACCTCTGGCCTGATTTATATTCGAAGGGAAAAGCATATTGAATTACAACTAGGGCTGCTTATCAAACTGAATCAGATAAGTTTGCTTGAAATGCAGCTGCCTCACACCATTTCCTAGGGATCATAAGCAAATTCTCTTCCCCAGACATTTTGAATTTTTATGTCTAGATAGCACCTGCATCCTTAGGAACACTGGTCTATTACTGAAGTTCTAGGGTGCTGTAGACTCCCTCTAAAAATTCTTTCTAGATTCTTTTTGTTCTGAACAAAGAATTAAACAGGAAACAAGATAGCAAGAGTTTCCACTTTTTTTTTTTTTTTGAGACAGGGTCTCACTTTGTAGTTCAGGCTGGCTCTGAGCTCACTATGTAGCCCAGGCAAGCCTCGAACTCAGTAATCCTCCTGTCTCTGCCTCCTGAGTGCTAGGATTACAGGCGTGAGCCACCACGCCCAGCGCTATCCACTTCTGGATGATAGGAAAAGAGTGAGCTCCAGGCCAATTAAAAGTAGGAAAAGAAATACACCGCAGAGTGTAGATTAGGGCACTGAAACAGCTTACAGTGGCCAACAGATTAATGGCATCTCTCTTTTGTATCCTCCGCTCCTCAGATTGATGTCATACTGTGGCTGTCTATTGAATCCTTGCTTAATCTTGGACCATGAGACTTGAAGATACCATTCTCTTATAAAAATGCTTTTGGGTCTCCCATCAATCTATATCTTACTATTTGGTCCATGATTAATGTTGACTCGGAGCTGTCATGTTCTCTTACTTCCTGCTTTGTATCTACTGGCTTTTCCAGTATTACTTCAGATCACTACACCAGTTTGGGGCAACGATACTTAACTTGGAGAGTGAGGGAGATTTTTGTGTCTAAAGAAACAGAACCTACAAGCATAAATGCTGAGTTTGGCATTGAAAGTCCTGATTCTGAGCAGATTTTGACCTTCAGTCAGATATAATCCGTGTTGATTTTTGTTTGTCCTCATAAAATGAGAATCTACCACCTCAATGTACACAGAACTTTTATTGTAGAAAGTAAATAAGTCAAAAAATTATGCAAAGATGTTAAAAATAGGGAAGTATTTGTAAAAAGCAAAAAATGGTATGGAGAGCATGTCTCTAAAGCTGATACTTCTGCACACATGATCAGATTGAGGTAGAAGAAATGAAAAGTAAGCAGAAAGGAAACAAGGTAAATCATAATTTTAAAAATAAAAACCACAGCATCAGGACACAAGCCAGTATGTTTATTTATTGTTTTATCTCCTTCCAGCATGCAGTAAGTCTGGACAATTCACTTTCATCTACAGATATGTTTGGCCATTCCCTTTTTAACAGCAGATAGTCCTCTTTCACCCGTAAATAAGCCATATGCCCTCTATAAGTCAGGATTTCCTCTCTAAAGAGCCATTATATTACTCTGGGTGGGTCGCCCCTTACCACTTACCCAGCCAACAGTAGGATGTTTGAATATCAAATTTCACAGATTTCTACTACAAAAATGCATGCATATTTCCAGTTTCCAATTGCAATGCGCCTCGTTTCTCTGAGTGACTATACTCTATGTCTGAGTGCATCCTAGAATCCCTGCGTGACAGGCCCTTCTTGTGCCCCCAGTGATGCATCCTGAAAAGCTTTCCCTATGACAGGAGTCTGCACACCTGAAAACTGATCCTACAAAAGGCTGAATTAATTCTTCACTGAAGCTTTGGAAACCTCATAGATCCAGGCCAGTGAAAAGATTTTATACAAACACCTAGAGCTCTTCTCTCTTGGCATTTTATTTGGATGTATCCCTTCACTTTCAAAGAAGAACTCCCAGGAGTGAGTTAATTTTATTATATAAGAGTTTCATTTTCTGCATTTCCACCATCAAATCATGTTTTAATGGAATAGCTTCACAAATAACCCAGCTATATATGTATTCTATACACATTTGTTTAAATATAGGTTGGATAAAAAATATGCGTTGAATTCATAAACCCACAGATTTCACATGATCACATTAAAATGAAAGCCATTTTTAAGAATTATCAGATTATTTTGAAACATTTTTAGAAACCCAAAAGTCTTTGTGTGTGTGTATTTCCCTGTGTCCTAAGAAATTTATATGTTGCCTGTCTTTTCTAAGTGAACACTTTTCTTCTGCTAAACTTTCAGGTAAAATTTTATGCAGCATTTTCCCATAGGAACCACACTGAGGAAGATTAGAGTGGCAAAGTGGCTGAGGAAGTGAACAGGACTTGTTAATTACAAAGGTCTAGAGCACTCTCACAGGTGAGTGAGAGAATGCTGTCTTCAGTTCTCACATAACTGAAACAGGTTTTCAATTAGCCTGAGAAGTGGGAAATATAAAAATTCAGCCACTGCTGAGCTAGGAACCTTTTGTTCTCTCTTTTACAGCGATCACTAATAACCTGTAGGGTATTTTTCCTTCATTTAAGTGGCCCAAAATCACTCTGTAGAGCACCTTTCTTCTCTTCCTTAATACATGCAAAACCTTCCTACATTTTGCACTTGCTTGAGCAATTCTTTGCTCAGGACAGAACTTAGAAATCACCTCCAGAAGAAGACTCCCCACATCAAAATCTGGGCACTACCTGAGCGAATGGAGTTACACATCTATGTGCCTTAAGATGGAGTGAAATCCTGTCCAGATATTGGCTTTATTTTCTAAAGAATTAACTTTGTACTTTTGAAAATTGCCATTAGATAATTTTGGCTTTGAAATTTAGCCAGGATAAGAGTTTCTTATCCTGGAATTCATTTCCCTGCTCTTATGAAATCTGCCACTTATTTTTCTAATGAATAGAACAGGTCAGAGCTGGCTGGACATTAGTTCAGATGCAAAATCCCAGGACTTCCAGTAACAGCATATTCTTTATATTCTTTCTCAGGATGTTGCCTCTACAATTCTCAGCATCAAGACATGGAAGTAGCTACAAAATCAATACATACTGCACACATCACAATTCCGTATGAAACCAGCAAAGCCTAGAAAAAGAACAATACCGAGTTTGCCAGGAAAGCAGTGCGGATTAACTGCTGTAGAACTTGAGTCCTTTTTTTGGTTATAAAATTTGGTTTGTGATATTTGAAAATACACTAAATCTCTCAATCTCTAGCTCTTTAAAATGAGGATAACATCTACCTGAGCACTTCATAGGATGAATAATGTATCTGATAACTCCTCACAAACAGTAAATAACTATCTGTCCAAAATGATAGCATTATTAATGGAAGTTTATGGTAAGAGGTGTTCTGTGGTTATTGGCCTCTATTTACAGTGTTGCTATATTGTTGTTTTTTTTTAAGGCACATTAAGAAGTGCTTTTTGTCTGCAAGTCTCTAGATGTGATAATTTATCCACATTCTTAAACTTCACACTCTGTATGAACATTGACTGATGTTTCTTCACATGCTTTACTTTCAGCTAAAAATGTGAGAACAAGTATAGGCTTGGGAGAAGGAACATTATTCTGATCAGGTTTTCTTTTGTGCAGAAAAATTCATGTTGGGCTTGTCAAACAATGAAATGTGTAACCAGAGCCTAAAAGTGCTAGGCTTTGTTCACCACTGTAATCTAATATCTAAAATAGTATCTGATGCAGAAAAACAATACATTTCTTTCTGAATCAATTAATACTCTTTTAGCTAGTACCATTGACGCATCCAATCAGAAGGAACAATTTTTTTTGAGACTGTTGTATGGCTCTTCTCAAGGTACTGAATACACACTATCTACCATTATTTGATCTGAAATGTTTCGAAGCCTCATATGTTAAAGAATGGTCTCCAAGGTGCCATTATTGGGAGATGTGCAACCTTGATAAAGTAGGACTAAGGGCTTATATTATTGGTATTGTCCTCCTGAAGAAGATTGTAGTCCCCCAACTTCTCCTTTGCTTCCAAGGTGATAAGAAGTTTTACTCTGCATACAGTCTCACCAATAGAGCTAATCAATCATAGACTGAGTCTCATCAACAGAGCTAATTAATTAATCATGGACTATAGTTCCCCAAACTATGAGCTAAAATAAACTCTTTTACTTAATAAGTTGAATATCTCAGGTTTTTTTATTATAATGATTGAAAGCTAATGACATTTCAAGTCTGCTGAAACTTGAGGTTGCCAAGGCAAGAGTACTAATCATTAACTTGTTTGATAATATATGACAATATATCAGATAATATATATATATTAGTATATGTATCTCAGACCAGAGTGCATATATTGATATATGTATTCAATGTGTCATGTGTATATTTGACATGCATAGTCACTATCTGTGTGTGCATATGTGTGTGTCTGTGTGTATATGGATGTATGCATGCAATTTGGTAGTTGTATATGTACTTAGAAATTTTTAAAAAATTGTATTATCTGTTAATTTTAGTGTTCAAGGAATAAAATATCACAGTAACTGGTAGGTATTTTCAATAATTATTGCATGGGAAGAATTTTTAATTTTAAGCTTTGTTGAGATAATCCTGATTTGAATTTCTTTGTTTTCCCAATCTTTTCACGGAAATTATGGCATAAATATAATGGAAATTTATACCTCAAAATTCTATGGCAACTGAATGTTGTCATCCCGAATATTGGCTTTTATTGTTCAGCAGAATAAATAAGACTTTGGGCTGATGTTGTTTTGATGACAGAATGTACACTAAACTTGTTTTGAGAATAAATTCCTGTTACCAGCTTGCTTATATTTTTCCTCTTGTTTTAATTGTTAACTGTTTTAACTGAAACTGTAGGGTACAAGAAAAAAAGCCTTGCCTCATTATGGGGAATTCACTGAAGTGATTTTAATAAGTAGATGTTTTATCCAGTGCATTTTTATAGTTCCTTAGTCATTTTTGTTTTCACTGTAGACTCCAACTTTTCAATGACAAGAGTATGTGAGAAGGGTAAATTTCACATTTCCCTTATGTGACCAGCTTCTTGTTTAGAAACTTCAGAACTCTATCAAATTAGTTTATATTGCACAAATTGTTACACAAATTATTACTTATGAACATTTGAAAGGAAAACATGGCATAGTGAGAGATGAACACTTGGAATCTTAGCTAAGATACAGAGGCTTTTAAAGCCCAATGTGGTACACTTGGAATGAACTACATCAACTCTGTAAATCAAAAGAGCTCATATTTTGGGCTTCTGTATCTTTTAAGGCCTGAATCTGAGTGGTGGTGTTGTCAGTCTGTACTTTTAAATTCAGTTCAAAGTTTACTATATATATATATATATTATATATATATATATGTATATATACTATGATCACAAAGTGTGATGAAGTTGTTTTAATGTATTTTAATTGATTTTATTGGTACATTTATACACATATCATGATCACAAACAACATTGAGCATTTGTATCAGTACATGACATAACTTAATTCTCATTTTTCACGATTCCCCTGCCCACCCTTCAACTCCCCACCCCCTACATACATAAGCTTTTTTTCTGTTTTTCAACCATGAACTTATTTATTTCCCTTCTTTACTTACCTCACCCCATTTTTCCCTTTGAATATTTTCTATTTCACAATATCTATCCTACATTTTTTTTAGTTTTTATCTTTATTGGTACATTCTATATACACATTATACCATGATCACATTCAATATTGGGAATTTGTACCAGTATATGACACAATTTAATTCTCATTTTTTTCCCAATCACCTACGTACCCCACAACTCCCACCCACTAAATATATAAGTTTTGTTTCCCTTTTTTATTACCGTCACATTTTTTCTTTACCCCTCATTACACCTCCACCACATTTCCCTTTGAATATTTCTATTTTACAATATCCATCATACATTCTAGAATTTGTTAACATCTTTAGTTTCTCATACCAGTGAACAGATACAATATTTACACACTGGTGACCTATTTATTTCACTTATGAGTATGTCCTGAAGGTATGTCCATTTGAGTATAAATGACTCAAACTTATCATTCTTTAAGATATTTGTATCTTCAGTTTCTCATACAAGAGAAAAGATATGGTATTTACACATCTGTGACCTATTTATTTCACTTATAAGTATGTCCTCAAGGTATGTCCATGTGATTACAAATGACTCCAGTTTATAATTCTTTATTGTCAAATAATATTCAACTTTATATATTTTTAAAAAGTATCTTCTTATCCAATTACCAGTTGATGTGCATTTGGGTTGTTTCCAAGATTTAGCTATCACAAACTGAGCTGCTATAAACATGGGTGCTCATATGTCACTGAGTATGGTTCTTTTAATTCTTTTCTGTGTATATATGGAATCTCTAATCTTAGTTAAGGAATCTCCACACTGATCTCCACAGTGGCTACACAAGTCTACATTCCCACCAACAGTGGAGAAGTGTTCCTTTCTCCCCACAGGTTCACCAGCATTTGTTGTTGGTTAATTTCAAGATAGCAGAAATTCTTTGTGGAATGAGATGCAATTTCAGTGTTGTTTTCATCCACATCTCGTGGGTGACCAGCAAAGTTGAGCATTTCTTCGTATGTTTCTTAGCTTCCTTTAGTTCTCCCTCTGAAAAGTGTCTGTTCATTTCAGATGCCCATTTTTCTTTGCATAGGGTCTTTAAATTAATTATTAAAAACCTGGTTTTGTTTGTCTACAAAAGCAGTTTTTGATCAATGTTATTTCTAGAAATGTATGATAAGGAAGTACTTGGGCAAATTCACAAAGGATGTTTATGGAAGCAAATGTTATGGGAGGAAACATTGGAAATAACCTCATTGTCTATTAATAAAAATTAACTAAATTAAATTATATCCATACAGTGAAATAATAATCTGTACAAATTATGCAACTTAGTTGGTTAACATTAAATTTATCATGTTTGTAAATAGAAAAGTAATACAAACATTTTTTGTGAAAAATGTTGAATGATTTATACACCAAAAATACTTCACTGAATTTAAAGCAATAATACAAAGAGGGTAATAGAAAGGAATATGAATGAACGAAGTCTAAAATTCAGCAGGACAAAATAAGTCCCATAGTTGCATGTCTAGCATCCAGGGCAATCTGTGATAACTTGTGAACCTCAAAGGGCTTGGATATCTCTGCTTCTATGGCACTGTAGCTCTCACTGCTTCTCTCTCGGGCTGGCTCTACTTCCTACTTGCACTTTTCCTCAGCCCATCCATGTTCCTGGCTTCTGGAAACTTTTGGGGTCTACATTGCACCTTCATCTTCACACCCACATCTTAGCACACTGTGTTCTCAGGGAACACTACCTGGTCTTCCAGATCTTCTTCTGAAATCTGGGTGGAAGTCTTCCTGACCCCATAGCTTTTCTATTCTTCATGAAGCTAAAGCTAGCACCATGTGGATGATGCCAAGGTCAGCTGCCAGCTGGAGTAGTAGCCAGGCCTTCTTTCTCTTGGCTATATGAGTTGAATGTTTAATGAACAAAATCCCAAGGAACAGCTTCTCTAGGCCACCACTATTCTGGAATATGGTGTTCTGGGACTCTCTTCTCAAAGTAAAGTCTCAGTTTTGCAATTTTTAAACTGAAAAAGCTAGAATCTGGTTGTTTCATGTGGCACCCTTGGGCTATCTTTTCTAGTCTTCTGTTACTTTTCAGCAATCATCTCTTCTGCTTTATTTTTACAGTCTACAGCTTTACTGGTGCTTCCTTTCTGCCCAAGCTTGTGATATTTTAAATAATTATTCTAGGCTTTTGCTCTTGATTCTCAACATAGATCTAGCTAACAACCAACAGTAGCTACACCACTGCCCCAAAAGATTGTATTGAAATTTCTTCTGCAAAGTTAATTAATCTGCTGTTCTTACTCTCAGTCTCAGGCAAGGTTTCTGGACACAAGCAAAATTCAGGTAAACTATCTGCTAAGGCATAACATTGTAATTGAATCTGAATACTGAGAATTTTGTTTAGAAAAAACAACTCTGATCTAATGCTCAGCTGCTGGTAGGACTTGGCTCATGTGCCAGCAAGGAGGGCTCTGGATGCACTGTGCCATATGTGCCATAGATTTTCACCACTGCTATAGAACCTATGTACATACTCCCATATAATTAAATATTCTCTAAATTATGTAAAGTAGGTAGTTAAATGTAAACATTATGTAAATAGTTGTTAGATTGGTTATTTATGGAAAAAAGGACAAAAATATCTGTACATATTCAATATAGACAATTTTTTTGAGACAGGTCTCACTTTTGTAATTCAGGCTGGCCCTGAGCTCACTATGTAGCCCAGGTAAGCCTTGAACTCACAGCAATCCAATTCCTGCCTCTGCCCCTGAGTACTGGGATTACAGGAATGAGCCGCAACACCTACCTCAGATATTTTTGACTAGCAATTAGTTAAATCCATGTATATTGAATCCTACACTTGTGCAAATATATATTGCCCCACAAGTCAAAGCTAACTAAATTTCAATTAATTGCCTATTTACCCATATAGATAATTCTATAGATTCTTGAACAATACTGCTGAGTCAGATAACTAAAGGAACAGGTAGTCTGCCTTTGTAGACAAAAATGTTATTTTTTTCTCATGTTCAGGAGTAAATTAGAGCTATAATTTATATTTGGTCTGGTGACTCTGGTCAATAAATATACTGTTCACAATCTAAAAATGAACAACACATTTTTTTTCTTCTTGTTACAATCACTTTGGTCCACACCTGTGTCATGTTGTATTTACAGAGTTCCACTAGCCTTCTCCCTGGTATCCTTGCCAGGCTTTCACATCTCTCATATCCCTGCTGTAGATAATTATTCTGTAGGTGGATGTTGAGTACTTAATAAATGTGAAGGAGCTTGGAAATACAAAGACCAAAGAATATACAGCCCTTGTTTTCTTCTGGACTAGGAGAAGAAAGAATGGATCCACATAATTTTGAACTGAATTTTAAAAAGAGAAAAAGATGGGAGAGGATTCCAGGGAAAAGATATATAGTGACCAGCATTTTAAGGCATGAAAGATAGATCATGTTTGCAGACTCTAGTCACAGAGGCTAAACCAGATTACCAATGATAGATTGCCCTTGTTCTAAGGACACTGAGCCATGTCACAGAGTTGGTGGACCATGTCAGCATGGCTAATGGATATCACACAAAAGAACTCAGAGCACTTGCAGCTGAATCACAGTTATAAAGTACACCACTGTACACAATCTGCAATATTGACTTTGTAGTACAGTACAGTTGGGATATAGGGATATACTTGAAAGCTAAACCTGAGACACTTAGGACAATTCATTTCCTAGAAGGGGATATTGGTATCTGTGAATAGACCCTAATTTGGTCATGATTGTGATTCTCTTTAATTCTCTTACACCACTTTCTATTAAACATGTTCAATTTTGGAGAGATTTTTGGAATGGTGTTAATACCTTATGATAAAGTCCAAATTGTCTACTAGTTGGTTGTATTTCTTTCTGTTTCTAACAAATAAAACTAAGCATTTTTTGCTATTTTGCTCATCAGTTTAGTCACTTACATCATGCTGATTTGTTTATGAACAGCTTGCTCATTAATAATGTAAATGTCTTTATATCTCAAGACTTGACCCTCTATCTGTTATCTCAACAGAACAGAAGAACACCAGACACAGAGAAAAGAAACAACATTCTTTAAATTTAACTAGACATGAAGAATGTATTGGGAGTGTCAAGGTAGGATGTTGAATTCCACCAGGACTCAGATCACAGAGGACTCCAGTGTGATAAGGTAGTTTTGAACCCAAGGAAAGTGATCAACTATTTCATATATATATATATATATATATATATATATATATATATATATATATATATATTACTTTGTTTCAGTAATGCTATAAAAGACATATTAATGTTATCATCTTGGTACAAATGAAAAAATAGACCTAAAAGACATTAAATAATTTAACTATACAAGGTGTCATAGGCCTGTAATACAGAAATTTTTTCAAGCCTGAGGCAGGAGGGTTTCAAGTCTGGGTCTAGCTTGGGCAACTAATGACACTGTGAGATCTTCCTTCAAAATAAATAAGGTTGGGGGATACATCTCATTGCAAAGGCCTTGGATTCATGTCCCACTCCTCTCAAAAAGAAGAAGAAAAAAAGAAGAAGAAGAAGAGGAAGAGGAAGAGGAAGAGGAAGAAGAAGAAAGCAAGGAAGGGAGAGAGGGATGAGGGATAAAAGTAAAAGGAAGGAAGGAAGGAAATTAATTAGCTTGCTAAGCCTCCCATAAAGTAGATGGAATGGAGCTCTGTAAAACACAAAATGCATGCCTTTAACCATTATTTTACACTTCAGTTCTGAAGATTTTCCATTTATACCACAATGATGGCAAGCAGGATTCACTTTCACTACATTATCTGGGGCATCAACTGTGTTGATCACATCAAGAACCAACTTAATGTTTCCAGTTGAAAATCAGTAAGTCTGAGCTGTAAACTTGTTTCCCATTGGAGTCTGATATTAAGCTCATTAGACAAACTCTAATGGACCTGTGTATAAATTGATTATAGGACAAAAGAGGAAGTCCCTGCCCCCTGTACATTTACCATTCACTCTGTCACCTCTGACAAGCCAATAGAATGGCTGCATCACACATCTGAATAGAGTCCTACCATCTGTAATAAGAACAAACACTAAAATATAAGCTTCCAATGCCACTGCATTTACCTACTTTCCAAAGAAGATTTTGTACTTGTGTTGTTTTACCAATATTTGTAATGGGTTGGAAAGAGAAACAAAATGAAGAGGAATTGGACTGGGTAAACACAGAAGGCATGATGAAAGAAGAGAGGAAGCCAGAGAGAGAGATGAATATAGGAAATTAACAAGGATTTTAAAAAGAAAATGAAAAGAGAGATCTTGGGAAAAGAGATGACACACTGAGTAAGCTTTTAGTCATGGAAATGTCTAAAGAGGATGTTTAAAAGGTTTGGTGAGAAGCATAACCCCTTACACAGTATATAGGATAAATGTGTCACATTCTTTAATATTTTGGGAGTAGAATGTGTCTTGTATGTAAAGAGTCATCACAGCAAGATGGGACCTAAGACAGGTGCCAGAGTCCCTTTACACATGGGTTTCACTTATATATGGCAGGAATCTTCAAAGTGTGTCTCATGTTTTACATTTAAGGAAGCAAGTTCAGGGAAGTGAAAAAAGGTCCCCATCTGAAAGAATGAATGAGCAGCTGTGCTTCAGAAATGAGAAAACTCCCCAAAGCAAAGACCACTTGTGATGTAAAAGATAAATAAATGCCCTTTAGTCAGGATGAAGTGAGCATATCGCAGTTTCCACCTCTCTGCAAACCTTAAAGGAGTAAAAAAATGTCTCTTAAAATTCAAATATAGGAATAATATATTTATATTTACATTTAGAGGAATTAATCAAAAATTTAATATACATTTAGCTATCTGTTTAAAATATAACTAAATATGTGGGCATCTCAAGTATGAATGGGAGAGTGTCCTGATGGAAAAATTGAAGAAACTCCTCAGCAACAGAAAGAAGGCAGAACTTGAAAGAAAAGTCATAACCATATAGAAAACCTGCCACACAGGCTGCATACAAGAAAGAAATAAGTAATATTGCAAAAGAGTGAGCCTAATTCTGCATTGAGAAAAAGAAAGAGTACCTGATAAAGAATTAATCGGATTGCTTTTTTGGCAAAATATCATGCAGTCCAACTAGCCAAGGGCTTCCTGCACACCAGGCAAGCACTCCGCCCCTGAGCTACATCCCTCACTCTGGTTGGATTACCCTTGATAAAACAGTTAAATGAGTCAGCTTCAGGACAGCATCAGCAACAGGCATTACTACCACCAGTCAGAAATGGTGTATGTTCACAAGGCACAGCGTGGGTAACCCAGAAGGAAGAGAAGGAACAAATAGGTAGAAGATCCTCCCAAGCATGAAGGCACTGCCCATGCCTACCACCACGCTGTAGGACAGTGCAAAGGATCGGCCTCCTCTTCCAAGGAAGCTGTAGAAGAAAGGCAGTAGAAACAATGGAGAATGACTGAGAATAAGGTACCAAAAAAGGAGGTCAGCATGAGAAATGAAATGGAATAAATTGGAAAATACACAAAGAAAGAGCAAGAACAGAAAAAATAAAATCAGAAGTATGGCTAGCAAACAAAAAGAAGTTCAACAAAACCTCTGGGGTTTTTTTTGTTGTTTTTGTTTTTGTTTTTGTTTTTATTTTTGTTTTTTGCCACGGGGTCTCGCGTTGTAGTTCAGGCTGGCTCTGAGCTCACTATGGTGCTCAGGCAAGCCGCCGCGAACTCAGCAATCCTCCTGTCTCTGCCTCCCGAGTGCTGGGATTACAGGCGTGAGCCACCACATCCGGCATTGTGGTATGCGGTGTTGATTGTTGGTGGGCATGTCTCCACGCCCAGCATTATATGTGGTTACCGGGGATTGAACTCAGGACCTTGCGCTTGCGAGACAGGCGCCGGAACCACTGAGCTAACCCTCCAGCCCCAGAACCCCTGTTTTTGCTGAAATTAACACACACACAACCTTGTAACAACAACGACATAAAAATGTATTTATTGCTAGCACTACTGTGCACAGTTAATTTTATGTGTCAATTTGGGTAAAGAAGATTTGACTTCGTCAATGTGGGTCGACATTATCCAATCTATTGGGGGCCTGAACAAAATGAAAATTCAGAGAAAGGACAAATTTATTCTATTTTCTTCAGCTAGGACATTCACCTTTTGTCCTCAAACATTAAGGCTCCTAGTTTTCAAACTTCAAACTCCAACAGGTTTACACCAGTGTATTTTCCAGTTCTCCAGATTTCCAAGGGCACAAGTTGGACTTCTGGATCTCTAAAATACACACTTATAACTCCTCTAATATAACCACAGCTTTCCCGTTGCTTCTGCTCTCTGAAGAATCCTGACCAATACACCTATCATAACCAAGGACCATAGATTGCAGATGACTGTCTTCTCCTTGAAAGTTCACATGATCTCTCAGGGTGTGTCTGGGCCCTAATCTTTTCCTCTTCTTCTCCTTCCCCTTCTTCTTCTTCTCAATGGAAATCATAATTATTATTTATGTGCTTTACTATTATCAGTGCATATTGGCAATTCATAGTGATCACACTTCTCATGGGAAGTCGGTATAGGTACATAACACATCTTAATTGTTTGAATGAACAATTCGGCAAGGAATTAAAGTCCTCTTCTTAAAAGAACAACAGTCATGTTGGATTAAAGCCCACTCAAAATGATCTCATTTTAAATTAATTTCCTCTTTGAAGACTCTCGGTATTCAAAGCAGTCACATTCTGAGATAGTTAAGGTTAAGATTCAATAGATGAATTTTGGGAAATGCAACTCATAGCACAAAGGAAGAAGTGTGATTAATCATAAGATTTTCTATGACCATAAGACAAAAATAAATCAGATGCCAAGAAAAATACCATATTCTTGCTACCAAAAATAAAAAAAAATAACTCATTTCAATTCTTAAAAAGGGAGCCCTGAGTAATAGGGTAAAAAATTTAACAGTCTTCTCATAGTAAACATATTGTATTTTATACCACTGTTTCTTTCACTGTTCTTTAATGTTGGTCCATAGTATAATGCCAAAATGCAGTTTAGCACAAGCATATCTTTAAGAATGCAAACTCACACCATGCTTTGAGTAACTGCAGGACAAATTTCACACTGTCTAGAACAAAGATGACTAGACTTTTTAAGCAAAACTTCCATCACTGTTTTTCTCACCAATACTTCAGAAGTCTGGAGAAAGAAAGTAGGTTTAAAGTTGTACTTACAAAAAAATGAACTCTAAGTCCATTTAGTTCATGTTGTCATTTCAGTGTAGACACAAATATATTCAGGTCATTAGAGTACACTTAACTTTGTCGAAGATGACAGTTCTCCTTAATAGTAAATGCATGTGCTCTCCAAATTGATCTGCTTTCAATAATAGAGGACTACATTTCCCTTCCCAAAGAGAAAAAGTGTTGACACAAATTCTGTCACCATCAGCGTAGAATCGTTATGGAAGCAGAGATTGAAATTCAGTCTTCCCTGACTGCACTGCCTTGCAGAGATTCTCAAACCCAAGCATTGTTCCACCTTTCCACGTAGAATGTTTGATAAGCTCTGGGCCAGCACTTCTGGCTCAGTAGGTCTGAGGTAGGACCCCAGATTTTGCATTTCTTATGGTTTTTACCACTTGTAATCAGTGTTATGGTGGTTCCCGATCTTCCCCACTTACAAGGTGTTGTAGCATGGAGAAGTGATGTGACTTCCTCCAGCTTCACATTCTTGTCTATAAAATTAGAGTCAAGTTATCAGGCATTTTTTTTTGAGACAGGGTCTCGCTTTGTAGTTCAGGCTGGCTCTGAGCTCACTATGTAGTCCAGTCAAGCCTCAAACTCAGCAATCCTCCTGTCTCTGCCTCCCAAGTGCTGGGATTACAGACATGAGCCACCATGCCGGCACTATCAGGCATTTTATAGCTGGGAGATTAAACACCAGCAAGCCAGACAATACCCTATGTTGATTTCATTTCAGTGCTCTCTCCAGCACAGCAAAATGATTAGCTCATTCTTTTCTTTTCTTTTTGTTTTCTTCTTCTTTTTCTTTTTCATGAAGCAAAAAGTGAAAATAATGCCCTTTCTCTGTTTTGGCTCAAAACCACAAGTCTGAATACAGACTGAGAGATGCCAAAAACCACCCTTGTGACAGAGTGGGGCATTAGATTCACAACTCAGAATTTGCAAAGGTCATAACCAAATACTTTCTGGAATGACTCTGTGCGTGGGGACATTTTTAACCCTAGTTTTCTTTAGCTGACTACCTAAGAAGTACTTGTGGCAGTGGGAGTATTTCCTAGGTTCTCACAGGCTGTCTGTACAAGGAAGTCCACCTGGCCTGACTTCCCCCACTTAAAAAATCGCCGTGCTGAAATAATAACTCCAGATGATAATAATTCAGGTTAAGGGAGGCCTACCAGGGACCTCACCAAGCCTTCTCTGGCTCCAGGCCAGGAACAGCCAGTCAGTCCCGAGAAGGGCAGCACAGTAGGACACAAAGGAGTGCCAGACGGAGGACGTGAGTAGATGCCAACCTGACCTCACATCTCCCCTGCAGTTTCCCATCTGTAGCACCTTGAGCTATAGAATAAAAGAAGATTTAATGTCCAGTAACATTCTCAGTTGTCATTATTGCAGTAGGTAAGGAAATTTTGCTACTAAAATGACTTATTTTTATAATGTAAGTACCAGAAAGTTTATTGTCATCTTAAGCATCCAGAAATGTTAATATACCTGCATAGAATTTCATCCAAGGACATGAAAAAAATATGCTTGCTCATTTGATTAGGTAATAGGGACAGAATGTAAGCTTCTTTCAGGTTTCACCCCAAAAGTTTTGGTCTGTAAAGGATGCCTTATCTTCATGAACCTAATTTTCTCACACTGCTGAAGGATCTTTCTTGGTTCTAAGGTTGTTTTCTTTCAACATATACTAGGTAAAAAATGAACATTAAGTCATCTCATGTACTGGTACAAATTCTCAATGTTGTGATTACAGTGTGCTATAAAACATAAAAATAAAATCAATTTTTTCAAAAAAACATATACTAGGTAAAGGAGTATCTTTCTTTCAATGTCACTTACAAAGAAAAGACACATGATCATTTGGAGCAGTTCTTAGAAGCCCAATACAGTGTCTTAAATATACATACTCTGGCTGGGCATGGTGGCTCACGTCTGTAATCCCAGCACTTGGGAGGCAGAGGCAGGAGGATTGCTGAGTTCAAGGCTTGCCTGGGCCACATAGTGAGTTCAGGGCCAGCCTGAACTACAAAGCGAGACCCTGTCTCAAAAAAAAAAAAAAATACATACTCTGGAGATGGGGAAGGCGGTGGCATACATCTGTAGTGCCTACTTCTAACGAAGGGACTTAGTCCACATTAGGAGAGCCTGGGCAATATAGTAAGACCCTGTCTCAAAAAGATACTTAATATTTTGCCGGGTGTGGGGGCTCACACATGTAATCCCAGCACTTAGGAGGCAGAGGCAGGAGGATTGCTGAGTTTGAGGCTTGCCTGGGCTAAATAGTGAGCTGAGGGTCAGCCTGAACTATAAAGCAAGACCCTGTCTCAAAAAAAAAAAGATACTTAATATTTTAAGGACCATCATGAAATATTTTGTACATATGTATGAGGAAATAGGCAAAATATGTCCCATATAAATGCCTTCTTTTTAAAAAGCTCTAGGAAACTTAGCACAGCCCATATAATGCAACTGTTGTTGAATGGAAGAGAAATACTTTGTTGATGTTGACTCATTTCCCAAACTAAATCATTAGTTGTTTGTTTAGTAATTCATTATTCCTAGGAGATGCACATTTGGTAGAAAATGTCAAGACCTTTCAAATGTTTGGGGCAATATTTATGTTCTCCTAATGTTTCAAGTTACTTTTCTTGTCTGTTTGAAATAGTGCAGGAAGCACAGCGAAGAAGCCAAGCTACCAAGAACCAGGCCTTGGAGTGTCGGGTGTGGTGGCTCACGCCTGTAATCCCAGCACTCGGGAGGCAGAGACAGGAGGATTGCTGAGTTTGAGGCTTGCCTGGACTACATAGTGAGCTCAGAGCCAGCCTGAACTACAAAGCAAGACCCTATCTAAAAAACAAACAACAACAACAAAAAAAGAACCAGGCCTTGGGCACACTCTGAAAACTTCACAGAGAGCCTGCACTCGGAACTGAATTGTCACTACAGAATTTCCTGCTTGGGAACATTCTGAACTGTACTTCTTTCTTTATTTTCTCAGGAAATTTTGATTAAAAGTTAAACGCTATTTGCTGATGTTAACACAATGCACTAATTGCACTTCTAGTTCATCTTCGATCTAAGACATCACTACAAGATATAACATGTTTGTGCAGCTTCATACAACTGAAATAAATTTATACTACAAAAAGTTCATTTGACTTACAAAGCAGTCTAATAAATTTCCATGTATACACACATGCACATAGCCAGAACTATAAAACACACAACAGAATTCTTAAACTGAATTGAGATTTTAGCATAGATTTAAGAAATACTTATTCTCAAGGCAGACCGGACCCAGCAGCTGCGGGCCCTGCCATGCCCTGTTTTCCAGTGGACTGAGGGACCAGCAGCAGGCGGACCGGACCCAGCAGCTGCCCGCCCCACCGTGCCCTGTTTTCCGGCGGACTGAGGGGCCAGCAGCAGGCGGACTGTACCCAACGGCTGCGGCCCTGCAGTGCCTTGCTTCCGGCAGACTGAGGGAGCAGCACGCAGACCCGGCTGCAGGGTGCAGTCCATTTCCAGTGGACTGAAGGCCGCCCACCAGCCCACTATTTCGCGGAGCTGGGCAGTGAGGACTCAGACATAGAGGTAACTCATAAGCTCAACGTATCCTGTATAGAATCTAACAAACCTTTTTATCTTATTTACTGTGTTTAATACCGATATTGGCATTTATTGTATTATGGTAACAAACATGATGTGATTGTTCTGCTCAAATACCTACCATGATGTGTCAGGAGTGAGAACTCTCAAGGGTTATTACAGATTCAAGGAGGACCCCCCAGGAAAGTGCTGCTTGCAAAGGGCCCCAGATAATAGAAAGAGACCTGCAACAAACATTGTCCTGTCATCAGTCAAACAAGAGCATTAAAAACAAATAAAGAGTAGAAATGGGAAAATACACAAAAAACCAGACACAAAGATCACCACCACAGGGAAATTCAGAGAAAAGGGAAATAGGGTAAACTGAAACTCAAACACCAGGACTCTTGGACATGGTAACTAAAGCAGATCTAGTAAAATGGAAAACAGAACTCATCTCTGAGATCAAAACAGAGATACTGTCCTCAGTGAAAGACATCATTAAAGAAGAGATCAGTGAGATGATTGAATCCAAGTTAGCAGAAGCAATGGAACCTTTTAAACAGCTTCAAGCAAAACTCCAGGGAATGATGAAGGAGAATGAAAGCTTATGAAGCAGAGAACCGAAACTCAGACCTAGAGGACAGCATAGCAGCCAGCGAGCAGGAAAGATATAATCTATGGAAAAGAGCAAGGGATCATGAGAAATCAATTCAACAGTTTCTAGATGACTCAAAGATAAATAACATAAGATTGATTGGAGTCACTGAGGAAGCAGGAGACAGTGTCAAAGACATAAAAGAGCTACTGTCAGAGAAAGCAACAGAAAACTTCACAGGAAAAGAAATAGACATAAGGATAAATGAGGCCTATCGGACTCCAAAACACCGTGACATAAAAATATCTACACCTAGACACATAATTATCAAGGTTCTAGATGTACAACAAAAGAATGAAATACTGAAAGCAGTGAGAGAAAGGAAGAAAATCACCTACAAAGGGAAGCCCATTAGGATCACAGCAGACTTTTCAACACAAACACTCAGTGCAAGGAGAGTGTGGAGAGAAGTATTTCAAGCATTGCAGGAAAACAAGCTCCAACCTAGACTATTGTATCCTGCAAAACTATCTTTCAGAATAGACAGGGAAGTAAGATACTTCCATGATAAAGAACACCTGAAAAACTTCACAAGCACGAAACTTGCACTCCAAAACATCCTAAAGAACATCTTGGAAAAAAACACAGAAAAGTGCATACCCACAAGACCCAGGAGAGTGAATTCATTGGGGCAAACAAGAAACTAAATAGAAAAGGGGAAAAGCAAAGAAGAAAAGAACCAAGAACACAGAAACATGGCAGCTCTGAATATGTCCATATCGGTCATAACCATTAATGTCAATGGACTCAATGGGCCAATTAAAAGACACAGACTAGCAGATTGGATCAAGAAGCAAGATCCTACAATCTGCTGCATACAGGAAACAGACCTAATTCAGAAGGAAACCCATAGACTGAAAATAAAAGGTTGGAAAACAATCCTCCATGCCACAGGAAAGTGCAAAAAAGCAGGAGTGGCTATCTTGTGTGCAGATAAAATAGATTTCAAACCCAAACT
>PVIC010033786.1:0-19931 GCA_004025085.1 Thryonomys swinderianus | reverse complement strand
TGATGAGGGGAAGGAATAAGTATGATACAGAAAGAAAATAAAAGAGCATGTATAAGGGGGGAGGAGGGGGGAGTGGGTAGGGATATGGGTAAAAATGAGAATTAACTTGTGGCATATACTGGTACAAATTTCCCAATGTTATATGTGATTTTGAGATGTATATAAATTGTACCAATAAAGAATTCAATTAAAAAAAAAAACATGAGACAGTCAGCACAGTTTCCTCAGTTCTATAAAACCAAGTGTTGCTAAGGGTATCTCTATTTTTACCCTTACCCCAAGTATAATTTATCATATGTTAGATGACACAAAGAGTAATTCTCATCTTTTTCTAAGACTTAGGTACTTAATGTCAATAAACAAAATATCAGGTATTTCTCATTTTCCTTCTTCCTATCTATTAATAAGGATCATAGCTTCTACTTTCTACTTTTTGGTAAAATGTTTATGAGTATTTAATATTGTACTAAAACAAAAAAATGTGAACATCGTCCCATTAATTTCCAAAACTTGGAATTCACTTGTTCTCTAATTAACTAGTAATCAGGAAAAACAAACTAAAATTACTATAATTAATGTACCAGTAAACTCAATAAAGGAAATAAAATAAAATCCTCATCATAAAACCCCATGGCTAGGATGTGTGAAATAGGAAGAAACCTTGTAAAGAAGATGTAGTTACTTCCAAGATCTACCTGTCAACAATCAGGAAGGCTAGTGATGCAGCTAGTCCATAGCCCACTGTGGAACTTGTACCATATGCTCCCGAGTATGACCTTCTGACCTTTGCCTATGCTCTTTTAGAAATACTTTTTATATTACAACCATATGCATCGAATGGAAAGAAAAGTTTATCAAAACTCCTTAAAATGTATAACTAACTTTGTTATTTACATGATACATGATATAATCTTTATTTTTTTATTTTGTTTGCAATCTTAGGTTTATTTCATGACCTGTTAATGGGTAACTGAAAATCAATGGCCTAGGGCATGGCTCTCATGTATCTATGGAGTTATTTTGTTGCACTACTTTACATGAGTGAAAAATTAAAAATAATTTCAATGTCTTCCAACTACACCAATAAAAATAAAATTACACATTAATATCATGTTCAAGGCCTACAGAAATTACTGTGAATAAACAAAATGCATCTATTTAACCACAGAAAGCAATGCTACTTCTCTTACTAAAACATCAAGCTATATACACTTTATGTACATACACTGCAAACATGCAAACTAGAGCTACTGTACAACCTTCCTTGTATGTATACATACATAGTAAAAGGAGAAAAAGAAACATTCATGCTTACCAATAGAAGTTTTCCTGGTGAAGGTATATGAGGAAGGGATTAAGATGAGAGTCTGAGGCCACACCTATGTCTGAAACATTTTTTTCCTATTTAGAAAATGCAAAAAATCCAGCATCCCTTAAATACAGCTGTACATACAAAGTATTTCCTGCATGTTTAAAGCTACAAAATAAAATTTTTTTTGTGAGACAGGGTCTCACTTTGTAGTTCAGGCTGGCCCTGAGCTCACTATGTAGCCCAGGCAAGCCTCAAACTCAGCAATCCTCCTGTCTCTACCTCCCGAGTGCTGGGATTACAGATGTGAGCCACCACGCCCAGCTAAAAAATAAATTTTTATAATAATTTTAAAGGATTAAAATTTTTTAAGCCACACTTCATTCTGTAAGATAGGAACTTGGAGGTTTTGAAAATCATTCTCTAATAGCCAGTAGGTCTCAGAATTAAAAGGATAGGGGGCTTGAATGTTAATATGTAGGTTTTACTGCACCTTGGGCCAGAAAGCAAAGATAACATAAGTGACTGTGCTTTCAAAATTATTTAAAGCTAGAGCCTTAGAGAAACTAAGATTGTCTGGGGTTCCTGAACATTAAAATGTCCTATTCCCAATTGCTTATTGGTAGTTGAAACACCGTCTGGTGCTGAACATGCATGATTTTAGCTGACTCGTTACCTGGCCACCTGCTAAAATAATGTAGAAGGACTTGCAGAAACCAATTACATTGCAGATTAATAATGCTGACTATTTTTTGTGATCCAGTCTCCTGGAAGGACAGGAGGGTCACTTATTAGAGAAGCTGTTCATTATCATACCTGTGATTACTATGGCCCTGAGGGTTGGCACTGTCCCCCATCTTATGTGTGAACCCCTCCACCACCCTCACCCTTCCGAGACACCTTTGGGCAGATCTAAGATGCTGAGCAGTGTTCAAAATTGGTTTGACCTAAGAAAAATACACCTTTATGTATACAGTTGAATACACCCAGGCTCAACTGCATCTAGATCTTATGGAATTTAGAAGTTCTTTTTAATAGTAAAGCCATAAACATGCATTGTATTTCACCCTTGACTATTAACACATGAAAAGTTACCAAAACATCTGCCTAGCATAATTTTGAATGCAACACAGAAATTTTATCCACTATCTTAATTACAAAGAAAGTTTTGTAATCACAGAAAGAACACAGTAAATGAGCTAAGAACATGTGAATTTTGCCTACATGAAAGAAAGCTTTTTGATTTTGGAAAACTGTTCTCACTGTTTCAAAATCCAGTGTTTGTCTACACTTTTTCACATGCTTTTATGTGAAATTAACGAGTTTGTGTAGCTGGGAAGTTTGCTGCAAAATAAAAAGCATAAAATGTACGGTGATACTATTATTAGGTGTAATAGTAAAAACACAATATCTATACCCCATTACACAAGGCAAATAAACACCTGAGATCGCAATTTCCCTATTTGTCATCATAGCCTATTTAGTTTTTCTATATTGCAAGGCCTTAATGCGCTTCATATTTCTCTCAACTACTTATTTCAGTTGTTTTTGATAATTTCTTTTACAGCTTCAGGCAGCAAGTAATTAGATTATTTCTCAAAGTTAAAACCTGAGGATTACCTTGGATGTACCCTATATACCTGGCTCAACAGCAAAAGGAGGGCAATAACAAAATCCTGATAGGTTTTTTGTTTTTTTTGTTGTTTTTGTTTTTTTTTTTTTTTGAGGCAGGGTCTCGCTTTGTAGTTCAGGCTGATCCTGAGCTCACTATGTAGTCCAGGCAAGCCTCGAACTCAGCAATCCTCCTGCCTCTGCCTCCCGAGTGCTGGGATGACAGGCGTGAGCCACCATGCCCAGCACTGCGGTATGTGGTATTGATTGCTGGTGGGCATGAGTCACCATGCCCAGCACTGTATGTGGTTACTGGGATCGAACTCAGGACCTTGCACTTGCGAGGCAGGGGCCGGAACCACTGAGCTAAATCTCCAGCCCCTATATTTTTTATAATACAACTAGTTTTTCTGGCTTTCAGTGTCTGACTTCAACTCACCAATATTAAGGGAAAAAATCCCACTGAAGATGAGTTACTATGTTATATTCCTATTTTTTAAAATATCCTAAATGCAGATGTCTTTAAAATGTTTTCAACTAACTGAAATGAGGAAGTTTTCCCACTGCATTCCAAAAAATTGAAAATTCAACATTCATATCCATTGCTTGGCACTATTTTTCAGTGTGCATCTCCAAGAGAGAGAAAGAGTATGCAATAATAACATGTGACTGATACTTGGATTAAAACACAGGTGATTCGGCAAACTCGACCTCAAGTGCTGTTGGTAAATTTCATGTACATCAGGTGTCCTTGCCCATCACAAATACACAGGATAAAGTGCCACATGGATGCCTCTGTCAGACTAGGTCCTGCCTTCACTGTGGGCACAGCTGGCCCTCTTCCCCTAAGAATCTATCTCCTCTGGTCACCACAGCCCTGAAATGAAAGTACCAGGACACAGTGTAAGTTTGTGGATTGTGCTGCCACCAATGTGGAGGTGGCCACTGAACCAGGGGACTTTCATGACAGGATACTAAGAGGGAAAAACTAAGTTTTCTAATCCTTTGTCTTGGCACAAATTAAGTGTAATCATTATTCACCATGCTGGTCACCTTCGCATTACTGAAACATACCTAATTTAAAAGGAGGAAAGGTCTATACTGGTTCAGTTTTGGAGGTTTTAGTCCATTCAGGGGGTGGCCCCATTGCTGGGGCTGTGCTGACAGACAATCATGTCAGGAGCACAGGACAGAGGAAGCTGCTCACATCATGGTAGACGGAAGTGAAAGAAAGAGGGAGGTGTGGGGCCCCCAGTGCTTCCTTCAAGAGCATTATTCCATGACCTAACTTTTCCTTGATCTTCTACTGGTCCCCACCTCCTTGAGGTCATACCACTTTCCAAGAGCACAAAGGCTAGTGACTACAAACCCTAACACACCAGCTTCTGGGGCACACTTGTCTAAACTATAGCACAGGCATGAAAGGTTTTGTTTCCCAGGAAGATCAAACCTGGATTTTCTTGCACTTCTTTGTTCTGCTCCATGGTTCCAGAGCAGAGAGGTAGCAAACTTCCTCTACAGATGACCATTCAGTGGACATTTAAGGCTCTGCAGGCTATCCCATCTGTTGTGACGGATCTGCTGTTGCAGCAAAGGTAGCACAGATAACACGGGAATAAGGCAGCTGGGATCTAGTACAGTTTCATTCCCACGGCCAGGTGGTAGGACAGATGAGGCACTCAAGCCACGGCTGCAGACCCTGTTCCAGAGATGCTCACAGACCAGCCAAACTTTCACCGGTTTCTGTAGTGGCTAAGGAATGTCTTACTGTATTACATTATATATGTAACTATCTAGATACAGCCTGAAGATCTATACTGATTTTTTACATGGAAAATTACAGAAGGAATAATAGCATTTTTTTGAAAATTCCCTTCGTAGGGCCAAGGATTTAGCCCAAGTGGTACCATGCCTACCTTGGAAGCACAAGGGTCCAAGTTTGAACCTCAAAACTAGGGGGGAAAAAAAAGGAAAAGGAAAATTCCTTTAATAAAAATGTTTCTGAGAATTTATATTTTCTTAAAAATTTTAATCTTTATTGGTACATTATATATACACACACTGTGATCACACACAATGTTGAGAATTTGTACCAGCATAAGACACAACTTAATTGTCATTTTTCCCCTTAAAATTTAAATTTTAAAGTTTTAAATATTATGGCTTCAGCCAGGCTTGGTGACTCAAGCCTCTAGTCCCAGCACTCAGGAGGCAGAGGCAGGAGGATTGCCTTGAATTTGAGGCTTGCCTGAGCTACATAGTTAGCTCAGGGTGAGCCTAAACTATAAAGCGAGACCCTGTCTCAAAAGAAAAAAAAATTATGGCTTCATTAAAATAATTTTATTTCAAATTAATATGAATTGAGATCTGTTTTCTGCCTTTTATTGCATAATTTTGAATATTTTCTGAGTAATTGCTTTTAATGTTTATTATTTATATTTTGATGATAAATTTATATTTTGAACACTTTGGATATGACTATATTATTTTTAATCTTTAAAGAGACAGGTTGAATACAAATGAAGATTATTTTAGAAACAAATTATCAAAGTAGAATTCAAAAGAGAAAAAGGTTAAAAGAAGCAATCTAAGCAATTAAATTGTTTAAATGTTAAAACTGAACATGTCACATAAAAATCATGAGTCGGAAATGATAATATCTATATATAATGAAGATTAAATTACTGATCAAGGCACTAAAAAAAGGAGGAAGAAATCCAGGTGTGATGGTTCACACCCATAACGACAACACTTGGGAGGCTAAGGCAGGAGAATCCCTATGAGTTCAAGGTCAGCCTGGGCTATATAAAAGCTCAAGGCCAGCCTAAATTACATAGCAAGACCCTATCTCAAAACAAAACAAATATATACATACACACATATATACATACATACACACATATGGAGCAAGAAAAATATATTTAGTCTGGCTTTCTGAACTGGTAGGATAAAATTTGAGAAACTTTAGATTGTTTATTAAATCAATATTTAATTGTATCACTGGCCCATTTTTCTGAATATAACAGTGCAGAATAATGCTATCATTTCATCTTATGATACTTGCTCATGTAAAAATCATAACTTGCTCCATTTCTCAAAATTTTCTGTTGCAACAGTGCTATCAAGGTAGAATGTACCATATTTTATTTAACAGTTTATCCCTTCAATTTATAACTTTTAAAAGAGTATCGAGGCTTCCTGGATATTTTCCCTAGCTTTTCAATATAAAATATATTTTGGCTCATTCAAAGAGTGAAAAACTTCACATTAAAAATTAATTTTTGAATATAATTTTTGGAAAAAGATGTTTGAGATGCGATGCTAACTTTAAAAAGTTACTACTGTGGATACATTCTATAAAATCATGTAGCAAAAAGCAAACTGGAAAGACTTGATGTCCTTATATAATAAAGTAGGTAGGGATATTTTTGAATGGTGGCATCCTGGACAATTTGCATTTATTTCCTATTTCAATTATAGTAATTACTTTTATGCACGTAGATGTCTAGGTCATAATGCCTAGTCACTTGGTAAACCAGTCAAAATTGCTGCAAAGATATATATTTAGATGCAAATAACATATAAATAAACACAGCTTGAGTACAGTAGATTCCATTCCATAGTGTGAGTGGGCAAGCAGGTGATGGCCTTAAGAAACACTGAGGTTCTCAGAGCAAGAACAAAAACCGCCTGAAGATGCCCTTTACATGCCAACTGCACTATGAACTCTTCTACAGGTCACCAGCTTGCCGGGCTGCCCTGCACTTTCCTGACTTGCCAGCTGCATGAATGAATTCCAAAATAAATCTATCTGCCTACCTACAAAACATATACCCACATTATATTGGTTCTCTTTCTCAAAAGATCCCAAATTGTAAAGGGAGAGAGGGTATATAATGTGGAGGGAAAATGTGATGGTAAAAAAAAAAAGAAGCAAAGCTTATATATATACAGGGATGGGGGTTACAGGTTGGCCAGGGGAATAGGAAAAAAATGACAAGTCAACTGTGTCATGTACTGGTACAAATTTTCAATGTTTATTTTGATCATGATGTATATAGAAAATATACCATAAAATCAATGAATTTTTAAAAGATCCTAAATATAACCAATCACTCATGAACATTTTTAACAACTATAGAAACAATGCAAAGAGACCTTCTGATCATTCTTTTCAAAGACCAATGTTATATCCCATCCCATCCTTTAGATAGAAATCACTGAACACTTGAGACAAGAAGGCAGGGATAGAAATGCCAGAAACCCCACTCTCAGTTTATGATAGCTCAGTCTTGGAAACAATACAAATGCCCATCCACTGGGGACTGGATAAAGAAGATGTGGTTTTTCTAAAATGGAGTATTATTCTGCCATAAAGAATGATATGCTTGAGTCATATATATTCAAATGGATGTACCTTCAGGACATACTCAGAAATGAAATAAAAAGGTCACAGATCTGTAAATATCATATCTTTTCTCTGATATGAGAAACCAAAGATGTAAATGAGCTCTAGAATATATGGTAGATATTGTGAAAAAGAAAATATTCAAAGAGAAATGGGGTGTAGGGGTATGTAATAAGGAGTATAAAAATATGATGGTAATAAAAACGGAAACAAAATATGATGGTAATAAAAAAGAAACATGTATATAGGTGTAGGGGATTATAGGTGGGTGGGGGAATGGGAAAAATGACAAACTGTCATATACTGGTACAAATTCTCAATATTGTTTGTGATCAATACAGATTCAAATTGAAAAATATAAATACTGACACTCATTTAGGACAAATGGGACAAACACTGAAGCTTAACAAAGGGGCACTGAATGAGGCATCTCCTACCATTCTTGCCTCCTCTGGAGACTTAAATAAAATTAAGTCTATTGAAAGAATGTTGTAAATTATAAAGAAATGCACACTGGTAGGATGAGCTGGAGAGGTGAAAATAATAAATGACAA
This sequence comes from Thryonomys swinderianus, assembly GCA_004025085.1. NCBI lineage: Eukaryota > Metazoa > Chordata > Mammalia > Rodentia > Thryonomyidae > Thryonomys > Thryonomys swinderianus. The sequence continues at coordinate 12,049 of PVIC010033786.1, read as the reverse complement.
CCACCCACACAAAATTCATATGAAGCAAAAGGTACTTCCCATTTTGTTTCTAAAATAAAATGTCATACATGTCACTGGGTGACTGCAATTACTGTGCTGCTCATCAGCTAAAGCGAGCAGTCAGACACAAAGCACTTGTTTCTAAAACAGGAGTCACATCGAAACTGAGAGCATATGGAACTCTCATATATACACGCCCAGCATCAGACTGTGCCCAGATGAAGCACGGTTGAACTTGGGAACACGGTTCAGACACATATCATCAGGCAAGGCCGACCATCACTACAAAGCATGGGACTTAGGACACAGGTATTCTTCCAAGACTTGAGTGTTAAAAACACAGACAAGCTTCCTGCACAGAGCTAAAACTCAGAGACTGGAACACTAACATGTTCATTTGATGCCCCCAAAGCAATACTCAAAATGTTCGAACAGGATTGTTCATCCCCGTGTCAATTGTAATTCTGTAACTATAGTTGCAGTTGCTGTTCTGAGTTGAGTTCTTAATGCCAAGTACCACCTCTCAGATCCAGGTACTACCAAGCACTGTGGCTGAGGACAGGTCCAGACAATACCTGCCAGGAGCTGCTAACCCAGCAGAATGGAGACCAGACTGCAGGGACCATCCAGCCTCTCTGTGGGAAGGGTCTCCCAGAGAAAACAGAAGTGAAGAAAAATGAAGATACCAAGTTCCCATGATGCTGTCATGCTGGCAGCACTATTGAAAACTTCACAATTATGAGTAAGGAAGAAAGTAGTTTAGAAGCTTTTGGGGGCCTTCATGTCACACAAGGGAAGCGACTGATAAAATCTGAACTTGTTACAACTTGACCAAATTGAAGGAAGGGCTGGCCCACTGTTGGCGTCCTGGAAGGACCACACTGAAGGAGAAGATCTCCTGAACTCCTCAGCTCTGTGAATCAGTAAAATCTCTTTAGACTTAGAAAAGAGGGAGGGGAACTGGCGAGTTCAAGAAACAGAGACAAGCACTGCTCACTGTTATGGGAAATGATGCCAGTCAGTTTATATTTTCAAAAGCTCTCTCAACTGCAGAATAAAGGTTAAAATAATAGAGCAAGTATAAGAGCAGGCATGAACTAGAATTTGAGAAGTAAGAAAAGAGTGAGAGACACCATCTGAAAGCAGGGACAACAGGACACACTGAGGTTACAGATGACTCAGGCAGCCTGAGTGTTATTATTTAGTATTATTATTTACTAAAACATGGATGGCTAGGGAGTAACAAACTCTGTGAGAAAGAACTGGGAACAATACTGTAGAAACGTTCATTTCAGGATATTTACTAGACCCTCATGTTATGAAGTAAATGATTAGTCATGTAAGTAGGGAGCTTGTGAAATAGCTGGGAGTAACATTAATTTTTGGAGATGTGTCTTTCACAGCCTGCATCTAGATAGACCATATGCGAAAAGTGAAAATAAAGGATCAAAATCCCACAGCTGACGCACTGGACACTCTCACAGTCAGATGTCAAGATATAGGACACACCCTGTTTCCTGTGCTCAGGGAGAGACTGAAACATGTGGATAGGATGAAGCACTAAAGCCAGAAATACCACAATAAGTGAGAAAGAGTGTATCCGAAAGAAGGGTGTTACAGTGTGAATCTTCAATGTCCTTCGAAGATCCACGAGTTAAAGGCTTATTCCCCAGTCTGCGTTACTCTTGGGAAGTGAAAGGACTTTTTGAAGGTGGAGCCTACTGAAGGGAGTGAGGTCCCTGGTGTGGGGGGGTGCCCTTGGTGGCCACACTGGCTTCCAAGCTACTTCCTGCTGCTTGCTCTCCCTTCCTGCTGTCATGAGCTAAACAGTCCTCCACAACATACTGTCTGCCATGTACACTGCTTGGTCACGAGCCCAAAGTGACAAGACCAGTGACCATGAACCAAAACCTCTGGAACCATAAGCCAAAATAAATTTTTCTTCCTTGGAAGTTGATTTTCCCTAGTATTTTATCATAGGAGCAAAAAGATAACCTAGAGGTGTATATGCCACTGCACCAAGGGCCCCCAAAGGTCATGAAGAGAAACAACTAAAGTGACTACTGGAGTTGCTGAATGGAAGTTATTGAGGATTCTTGTAAAAACAACCCTGGAGCATGATGGAAAGGGAACTAATTGAAAAGTAATGCAGAGAGATTAGACAGGATGAAAACGTGGAACAATTTCCACAGGTAACTCTTTCAAAGTCTCCCTACAAATGGAACTGCAAAATGCATGGAGGAAGTAGGGCCAAGAGGGAGACTTTGTTGTGTTAGAAAGCATTATTCACAAACATATCAACATTACATGTGTACATGAGCACATACATGAACATCTCTATGTACACATATATGACCACATATAATTATGCTTTTTGAAACAGAACATTTTTACTCCACAGAAGGAAAAGAAGCATTTGGTGTAAAATGGATAGTTAGTTTATATTACAGAACTTTTTGTATTAGAATCCTCAGGACATTTCATCTTCCCCTCAAGCTCCTGCAGTGACACTGCATAGGGCCGGTGGAGTGCAGTGCAGAAACTCAGGGTTCACAAGGCGCAGAGGTCCTCATGATGCTTTGAATCCAGCAACGTCTGAGCTTCACAAGGGAGTCCTGCCAGAGAAACCTTTGTCTCATCTTCTAACATGACACTCTTCTCCAAACCTCAGTTTAACAAGTCCAGCAAGCTTGTCTATAAATGCTAAAAATTCCCAATAAATCTAAGACTGAGACGAAAGGAGACAGAGAAATGTTAATTAAGATATTCTTAGTTTTTCAGGAATTGCATTGGTCAATGGTGTATACTAGGTAGAAACAAAAAGAAAATAGATTCTTTCTGAGCCCTTTCAAAGAAAAAATGTTTAACTTACACATATTCTTCAGAGTGTGCTTCTTAAAAGAATATATAAAAATAGGAATGGCTGTAAAATATTTAAGAACTAATAGCAAAATACCAAAAAGCTCATATTTAACTCTAGGTAATCATACTATTTAAAAATTACGAGGGATATTCTAAAACTGAGGTCCCAGCAAACTGCAATATGCAAAACAGTAAAGCCAGGACTGTGGCTGGTGAGGGGAGGTCAGAATGTAGAGATAAAACGACAGAAGGATGTCAAGAACTTTTACTCAGTTGGTAGCAGGATGCATTTGATATTTCATAATTGTCTTTTACAAGGTTTAATTATATTTTATATTTTTATAAGTTTTCATTTGACTTTGTAAATTTTATTAATTTTACATTTTTATTTCTTATAAAAGAGATACATATTTTATCCTATATATACACACATATGTATTTTCCTACCATACATGCTAGTATAGTACTCTGTCAAAACACATCAGATTTTTAAATATTTATTCACTTTAGTCCACTGCTAAGACCCCATCCTAGGAAAATGCTTCAAGATACAAAGATTTATATCCAGTAATGCATATAGGAATGTTATTTAAAAGAACAAAAATAACATTTCCCCAAAGATGAAATAAAAATGGCCAACAGGTATGTGAAAAGGTGTTTGACATCATTAAACATGTGGGAAACACAAATAAAAACAACTATGAGATACCACCTCACAACCTGGAAGATTGCTATTAGCAAAAGTCACAATATAACAAGCATAAGTGAAGTAGTGGAGAAAAGAGAACACTTACATACTGTTGGTAGGAATATAGATTGGTACAGCCATTATGGAAAACAGTATGGAAGTTTCTAAAGAAATTAAAAGTATAATTACCATAAGGTCTAGCAGTCCCACTTCTGGATATAAACTCAGAGAAAGTGAAACTATCACCTTGAAAACAGTCTACAGTCCCATGTTCATCATAATATTATACATCATAGCCCAAATATGTGAACAATCCATGTTGATGTATAAAGAGTTAAAGAATATATGTATATACATATATTAGAATATTATTCACCCCCCCAAAAGAACAAAATCTTGAATGTCTCTAGAGAACATCATATTAAGTGAAATAAACTACACCCAGAAAGAAAATTATTACATTATCTCACTTATACGTGGAATCTAAAATATTCAAATATATATATATATATATATATATACAGAAATGGAGAACAAAACAGTTGCTATTATGAGGGGAAAGAAGGAAGAGATATAAGTAAGAGTGTATGAAGTAGCATCTATGTAGGATGAATAAGCCTAATGGTCTAACGTCATAAAGGTAAAGATTATAAATATGGAACAAAATTGCACAATATATGGGATTCATGATAAATGAGCAGATTTTAGTTGTGCTTGCTAAAACAAAAAAAATGTGTAGGTATGTGAAATAAGTATATTAATTCATTTCAATATAGTAGCTCTTTTATTGTCTGTGTCTCATAACATCATACTGTATAATTTAAATATGCACAATGAATTTTATTGTTAAAAACAAAAACTTGCAAACCAGCAAAATGACCAATTTTTCTTTAGAGTGTGTAATATTATGCAGCCATTGAAAAAACATGTTCCTGAAGACTATTTAACAAGAGTTGATTACTCTTTCCATACACATTAAAGTTATACTGTACTGCAAAACAATACATTTTGTAAGTCTGAGTCACTTATACACAAATGGATGTGCCTTCAGGACATACTCATAGGTGAAATAAATAGGTCACATATGTGTAGTTATTGTATCTATTCTCTGGTTTGAAAAACTGAAGATGTTAATGAGTTCTAGAATGTATGATGGATATTGTGAAATAGAAAATATTCAAAGGGAAATGGGGTGGAGGGGTAAAGAAAAAATGTGATGGTAATAAAAAAAGCTTATGTATTTAGGGGGTGGGGGTTGTGGTGTGGGTTGGAAAATAGGAAAAAATAAGAATTAAATTGTGTCATATACTGGTACAAACAAAAAAATACATTTGAAATGATCCAGATGTATTTTTGAAAATTAACAGAAAGATTGAACATAAACACATAAAAAAGTTAACAACATTTTCTTAGTGGTAGTATTATGGATGATTTGCATTTTCTCTATGTCATTTTATTTGCCCATATAGCAGCAATGAAATTTTGTACTCATACATTTTATAATTTAAAATTTTAAGTTTTAGCAGAATGAGAAGGGGCAGTTGATAGAAATAACTATAATGGAGTAAAATATAATGTATCTAGGTATCACTGGCTTTTGACCTCCACAGCTCCTAATGAGAAGTCTGATGTCTTTCTATCTGGTTTGCCTCTCTAGATATGGTGTCGTTTCTTAAGGTGTCATTCTATAATGAGACATGCAGGACTTTCTCCTTGTCTTTAATGCTCAGAAGTTTGACTAGGGAATATCCTGGTATACATGTCTTTGTGATTATCCTTTGGGGCTCTGCTTCTTGAATCAGTAAATTAGACTTTTGGCAAATTTAGCAAGTTTTCTGTTGTCCTCTTTGTGCAGGTCTTTGGTGACAGGACTGTCACTCACAAATGCCTGATCCTCAGCTAATTTCTCTGTTTCCTCTCTGTATTGAGATTGGATCATTTTTCTATAATTGTTTCAGCCAATCTACTAATTCTCTCTGTCCTTCTCATCCTTCCACTGAACACGTCATTGAGCTTTTTTATTCAAATTTTAGTTTTATTTTTCAGTTCTAAAGTTTCTACTTGATTCTTCTTTATATCTTCTATTTCTTTGCTGAGATTTTATTCATCTCAAACATGTTTATAATTTCTCTTTAGAGCATTATAAAATGTTTGAGATATAAGTTACATGCCACAACATTTATTCTATTGTGGGTTTTTTTTTAGACAGGGTCTCACTGTGTAGCCCAGGATGGCCCTGAACTCACTGTGTAGCCCAGGCAAGCCTTGAACTCACAATCCTCCTGCCTGTGCCTCTCGACTGATGGGATTACAGTCGTGAGCCACCACACCCAGAAATAACATTTATTCTTTAGAGGTGTTCAATTCAGGGTTTTGAACATTCAATTATGCACCTATCACCACTACCTGATTCCAAAACAAATGTCATGCCAACACAAATCCTGTACTCAGCAGCACTCATCCATTTCTCTCTCCCCCAACCCAGTCCCTAGAACCATTTTGTCTCCAGATTTACCTATTTCAATCATTTTGTATAAATGGAAGCATACAATATATGACATTCTGTGTCTGCTTTCAAAGTTCATCAATGTCAAAGCATGGATAAATACTTCATTCCTTTCTGTGCTAGGAAAATGTTTCATGATATGGGCATATGATGTTTTGTTTAGAGATTTATCCTTGATGGATATTTGTTTCTACTCTTCAACAATGCTATGAACATGTTATGAACAATGCTATGACCGCCTGTGTCAAGTTTTTTCACAATCTTATAGTCTCATTCCTAGGAGCAGAATCACATAGTAGCTACACTTAGTTTTGTTTGTTTGTTTGTTTGTTTGAGGCAGGGTCTCGCTTTGTAGTTCAGGCTGGCCTTGAGCTTACTATATAGCCCAGGCAAGCCTCTAACTCAGCTATCCTCCTGTCTCTGCCTCCCAAGTGCTGGGATTACAGGCATAAGCCACCATGCCCAGCATTGTGGTGTGTGGTACTGATTGCTGATGGGCATGAGTCGTCACACCTGGTATCCTTGTATGTGGTTACCAGGATGGAACCAGGGACCTTGCGCTTGCTAGGCAGGTGGTGGAAGAACTGAGCTAAATCTCCAGCCAGCTACACTTAGTTTTGAGGAATATCCAAACTGATTTTCAAGGTGGATGCACCACTGTACAGATCCCACAATGTACAAGTAATCCTAGCTCCTCAACATCCTCATTAACATTCTCCTTGTCCCTTTCTGATGTAGACCTCCTAGTATCTGTGAAGCTGTATATCACTGCCTTTTACTTTAATTTCCTTAAGGCCCTTGCATATCTTCATGTGCTGTTAAAATATTTTTTATGCTGCTGCCTTAAAATCATTGTCAGGTGATACTGACAGCTGTCAAGCACCAACTGTCTTTTTCCTAATTTCCTAATTGAAATTTTTCTGGGTCTTAGTAGAACAAATGATTCTTTCTTTACTGACACCTGCACATTCTGCATACTATGTTACTGTATTGCGAGAAACTGATTCTTATTAATATGTTCCTACAGGCTTCAGTCACTGATGGTTGATGGATGACTGTTCCATGCCACCCAGTGGAATAGTCGTGCATGTACCAACATGGGATCTGGCTTCCTGGCATTAAGACATACAAATTACGGACTTGTGAATGTGTCAAACCTCTGACAATGCCCTGGCAGAAGAAAGTGGGGGTGGGTGGGTACTTTTCTGTATTGCTGCAAATTCAGGCTCTGTAAGTGGCCTCCACTGAGACATGGATAAGGTGTATGGCATCATTCTCACTGGGTGTTGTGAAAGTCTTGACCCTAAATGGGCTTCCTCTGATACCACCACCTGTTGGAGGACAGGGGTCCATTGTCATCACTAGACTGAGGGTAGAAGTCCAGGTTTCCTCTGACACTACTCCAACAGGAAGCAGCTGAAATACAGCCTTATTACAGCCTAGGCCACAATGTTTCCAGTGGTGTTTGGATGGAGGAATGAGGTGACCATCTAAGTTGTATCTCTTGCTAAACTGCTCCTTTTCTGTTCCTTTGTCTACAGAAAGCAAGCCCTTGCTGGGTCTTTGCCATCTACACCCATTAGATGCCATTGGTTAGCAGTTTCTTCTGCTCTGACTCAGATACCAGACAAGAAGAAAACTCAAGGACTTCGTGTTGGGAACATGTTTTGGGAGAAATAATTGGAAGGTCAAAACTGATCAGGCCTTCCTGGTGCAGACGGACTCTGGACTCAACTCGCCTTCACCTTTGCTAACAACAAAGACTCTGGTCATCCACAGGCTGTGATGCTTCAAGGCGGAACTACTCCATTGCTGGTGTCTGCCCTGCCCCTGGGGATCTTCATCTGCATAATGTCTCTTAAGACCATTGGAGGTGTCTGCCCTGCCCACGGGGTCTGTTACATCCTGTTACTCTAGAGGTGCTGAATAAAAGGTGTGATGGGCTGGGGCCTGGGGTCTTTTGCTACCCTGAGTAGCATGGATCAGGCCCAAACTTAGCCTCTCTGAACCTCATTTCTGCCTACTTATTAATTATTATTTCGCCATATGCCGTCTACTCACAGGAGACTAGAATCTAATGTAAAGGTTCTAGTTACGTTCCCTTCCCCTGGTTCCCATAACTTCACTCATTCCTCACCTTCAAAGGCTTGAGTTTGCCTGCTTTCTTTCCTCTAAGGACTTTCTTGCATTTTTTTCATAAATAAAATCCAAAAGTTCTAGTAGTATCTGAGGAGCAGAGGGAAAAGTGTGCCTACTATCTTCCCAGAAGCAGAAGTCCTATTTGTTTTTATAATGCAATTTTTAAATTATGAATCTTTTTGTTAAATCTTAATCATAGAAGTAGCTTTAAATTGAATTATGCACTGCCTTTTCCTTCCAAAGCATAGGTTCATAAAATTAAATTTTTTGAAAAAACTGTAATACAAATATCCATAACTATATATTTATTTCTCAAAATGCACTCTGAGTTTGCTATGTGATAATTAGGTTTCTACTTGCCATTCTGTTAAATGGGACTCGTTGACCCAGTTTTGGAAGCTCCTATAAATGCTGGTTCAGTTTTCTATTTCTTGCTCTTGTCACTGTGGCTGCTTCCAGAGAATCCCCACACCTTTCAGTCTGCTCCTTCAATAGCATGCAGACTGAGGAACCAGACAGTTGAATCTTTTGAAGATATTTTTAAACAATAGTAAACAGACCAAGAATAACAGACTCTCCACATCATATGCAAAATCTCCAACATTTCTCTGGGATGCACAAAGGTCCTTCTGGATAACAATTTTTTCCTCATCTTCCAATTAGCTGAAGTTGGCATGAATGACCTCAAATAGCATGGAGTCCCATAATATTTATAGATTTATTTTACCTTAATTAAGATAGATCAAGCACTCAGCAGGCTTGTAAGAAAGCAGGTGGCCTGTGCCAACTGCAGACTGCTGGGTTCTCCCTCTCCAGTGACTCTATGAACCCACTACCAAGGAGTGCCTGAGCTCACAGACAAGTTGAAAGCTGGGGAGTCCAAACTACTGCATTAATTAAGCAGAAAAAATAGGTTAAATGTAGGTGCCTAATAAACTCGGAGATTTTTTTCCTATTCTATCACTCTTACAAAATAACCAGTACTGGCAATGCTAACCTGAGTCAGAGCATCCATTAGTTTCAGGAAAAAGGCTGTGCTCAGAAACCATGCCCTAGAGACTGGCTTTTGCAAGAAGCCTAGGATAGTAATTGGTAAATGACCCACCACAGAGCTTAGTGTCACAGAGAAAAGACTATATTCCTGGTGTACATGGTGTTTGGATCAATTCCTGACATAAGATAGCTGAGAGCATGTACATCGGTGTCTGGGAAAGAAGAGTGGGTCCTGAGAAAAAATAAATTTAAAATCGCAGAGTTCTAAACTTATCTGTCAACTACAAATTTCTTCATCCATTGGAATAAGGAAATTATCTCTTACTTGACTGAGTTATGATGCACTTTGAAGAGAAAGAACAAGGTAAAAGAAACATGGGTACTCATTAAATAACAACATTGTCACTGTTGGTAATGGTTTCTATATGAGACAAAGACCACCTCTCCATGAACTGAAGAGATACCAGATGCTACAACCAAGTCATTTGTGCCAAAATTTTGAAAACTTTTAGATCATGAGGTGCTTCTCTCAGCACAAGTGAAGAGGCAGATGCAAAGCCCCAGGCCACAGAATGCCACTGTTTCTTCCCTAAAATAACATTTCTCTGTCTCCATCACACATTCTTCCCATTAGCTCGCCTCCCAGTAACACTATGACTGCTGCCACACTCACTTCCAAGTCACAGTGTTTGTTTCAGGGTTTTTACCAGAGACATATGCTATCCTGGTGTTTGGGTCTCTATTATATATGATCTTTAGCCACCAGGACCTCCCCTTTCTATACTATCTACCTGCCCTTTCAAATCTCCGATCCATTTTTAAAAAGGTTTTCGTGCAACCAAGTTATGATGGGATGTTCTATACAAAGGTAGGGAACCAGCCTACAGTGGAGATGGGGTGGAGAGATACCAAAGGAGCATTAAGTCACTCCAGCCACACTGAACTGATGTGGGATGACCCACACCTATAGCAAGAGAGACCTTCCAGGGAAACTCCTGCCTGGGCATGAAGATGGCCAAAGGCTGGCAAGAACCATGGCAGAGGAGATCTAGTGGCTGAATCAAGAAAACTCAAAAATAATGTCTACAGCAAGGCAAGGTACCCAAGCTCCCTGACTGCTGCAAAGAAAGGGCCCCTCTCAGGCCTCAGGATGGGTGCTAGTGGTACTTCTCTCTGGGGCCAGGTCAAGTGGGTGCTGGAATTCCTCCAGTATGTGAGAGTGATGAGCACAGAAAAGAATGACAGAAACAGCAGGATCTAGAAGGGGGCGAAGGGGATGTTTAACCTGTAAGTAATCTTTCACTGCAGCAGCAAAACTACCTTACACATGGCATCAAATTCCCCCGGCACCTAGAAAAGCATCACATATATGGGCCACATGGAACTGCTCATTTATAGCAGAGGCTTTTATGGCAGCATCATTAAGCTATTTATAGTGAACAATTAAAGAGAATCTAAGTGGGCCACCACATTCCTATCTGGAGGGCTCCGGCTGGCATGGTATTGTGCTGACAATGAGATAAAAGGCTTTTCCTAAGCACCATGCTACACAAAAGCTGTCTCCAGATACATATAAATCTACTTTTAGTTGATATTCATACTTTATTTTTTAAAGTCAATCCAGTTATGCATGAGGTGAATTGTCCATAATGTGAGTTACATTTTGGGTAACTCAAAACAATTGTTTAATGCCGAGTTGGCATTACAGCAGTCAGGTTGCAAGCATATGATGTAACATGTGAGAAGAAAGTGTGGCACAGTGTGGAAAGGGCAGTCTTTGGATCTGTGCAGACCAAACTGAATCTCAGTTCTACCACTATTCTTGAATAGAAAGCACCTAATGAACATTGGTCTCCATAATTGTGCTGCAACTAATAGCTATTTTAGGTGTAATCAAACAGAGCAGAGGCCAAATGAAATTAGCATTATGGATACTTCTAGATGCACACTCTAACACCCACGGAGGCAAACTTTCTGAAGCAAACCCTAACCCCCACGTAAGTCCCTGTGCCGGGCACTCCCTGGTGCTCCCTTACTCCTAGTCTAGCCCTGCCCAACCCCTCCCAGGGGCAGCTCTTCGCCTGTGCAGATGCACATCTGCATATGTCCCACATGCTCTTGGGAAGCTACCCTCTCCCCTCCTTAAGTGAACACCTGCTACTATCTTCCCTCTTCTTCACGGCTCCACTTCAAACTTCCCAGCCACGATCCCTTCCTACTCCCCTCTCATCACTGACCACATCCTGTATGGGTCACTGTGAGTACTTTCCAGTAATGGAGCAAAGAATCCATTCTCCCAGATTTAACCCAGCCCAGACATTTGGTCAGAATATGCTGCCTACACTCTGGACACATGAAATAATGGGAGAAAACTAATACAAGATCATTTTTTTGTTTACTTAAAGATAAGTCACTGTTGAATTTACTGTGACCTGAAATTAAAGTATGACACAATGGGAAATTTATTCAGACTTGTCCATGCATATGGTGTAAAGCCAGGAAATTAATTTAACTGGCCATTGAGAATATCTTGAACAAAGATTATACATTTATCTATGGAACTTGCTGGCAAATGAGGTAAATTATTATCTGTTTTGTTAGTGAAAGTGAACATGGCCTGGAAATTCTAATTTCTCTCTCTGAAATTAAAAAATAAATAGCACTACAATATTTCACTTATCAATGGAATTTAAGTACCACTTTATCACTTATTAGAATTTTGCTTATGCCACATCAGGATCTATTACTGGAATCTCCATTCTGCCATATATAAATGGTAACATCAGTTTCCACAGGGACTGGTTCCAGAACCCCTTGGAAATACTAAAGTCTGTGCATGTTCAAGCCCCTATTTTTTTTTT
>PVIC010033785.1:0-19948 GCA_004025085.1 Thryonomys swinderianus | reverse complement strand
GTGCCCGCTGACTGTGAATGGGCACCTACACACTGTGAGTCAAAACATATGATTTCTCTTTACTAGGGCGTTGAGCATTTTGTCTTAGCAACAAGAAAAATAACTAAGACATTGTTACATATTATTTTTGGTGCTTTTCATATTTTTTCAGAAAAGAAATCTGAGATCCATAGAATTTGAAGAGATTCCAATTGAACTAGAATGTAACATGTATTAGTTTCCTATTCCTGCTGTGACAAATTATCACCGGATTTGGGGCTTAAAGCAGCACAGTTTTTTAATCCTATAGTTCTGGATGTCAGAGTCTGAAGCTGGCCTCCCTGGGTGCAGCTCCAGGAGTTGGCAGGGCTGCCTTCTGCCCGGCAGCTGTGGGCATGGATGTTTCCTCGCCTCTTCTCTCTCTCACAGGCCGCCTCCTTCCTCTGCTTGAACCCTCTTCAGTCCACCAAGCTGACATCACTCCAGTCTTTCTCTTCCTCACGCACTGTCCTGTGTTTGTCTTTACTTCCAGGGCAGTTATCACGGCATTTGTCTACTTAAAAAATCCCGAGTACCATGCAGCTCAAGGTTCTTAATCACATCTGTAAAGTCCTTTGTTATGCAAATTAATATTCGTAGGTCCTGAGGATTAAGGCATGGACATACCGAGGGCCACTGCATGTACTCAGGTTTGTAGAAAGGTACAGCTCAAAAATGTCTCTCTTACATTCATTAATTCACTGAATGATTTTAAATTCATGCCTACTATTTGCAGAACTGTATTCTAAACCTTTTGGGTATGTTGCCACAATCTATGCAGCTCAAATACCTCATATGTGGGTGGATAGCTCCTTATCTCTCCTTCTCCTTGATCGAGCTATTAATCCATTAAAGTGTACTGGGTCTGTTAATGGATGCTTCACGCGGGTGGAAACTGGAAGCAAAGAAATATAAATTTTAACAGTTGTAATCTCAAAGACGAATCCTCCCTCTGCGGGTTCTTTCCTGTTTGTGCACAGGGAGATCAGCAGCTCTTCTCCACGGCGCTTGTCCACCGTCGGAGCCGCCCACCCCTGACTGAGATCTCTGAAACTCGAAACAAACACTTCCTGTTTTAAGTTGCACGCACCAGGTGTTTTGTCATAGAGATGGGGAGGTGACTTGTGCAGTAATCCTGCCGCTGAATTCTTCTCCATTTTAAGTCCTATTTTTATAGACAAAAAGTCAATGGTTCTGGAAGCAACTTGTTGCAACCTGACGCTGGAATTTTCTGTAGATCTCTGAGAATACTCACTAAGACTGTTATGCTCTTTGAGCACTTTATTTCAGTGTTATACAGTTTAAATTTGTGGTTTTTATTTTTACACCTCAGAAGCGAGAACATTGCTTAACGTGCAATGTGTACTTTGTAGCAATTTATGAAATGAATGGAGTGTCAGTTTTAGGGGAAATTGGACAAATTTGTCTCTGGAGAGGGAGGGGAGGGCACAGGACAAGTCTCCCGGCTCAGGAGACTCAGTCCACAGTGAGTCCCGAGAGCGAAGCGGCTTCCCACTCCACGCAGGGCCGAGGCTGCCGCTCCTGTCCGCAGGCAGCACCGTGGCTCGTGTCTCCGCCTGTGGATCTGGAGCTGCTGAGTTAACGGCAGGCTCGGGAGCCGACATCCAGGTGGGGAGCAGAGGGGCTCTGTCCCACCAGCTGTTCAGAGCACATAACATGGAGCATCCAGACGCACAGAGATGTCTGGTGCGGCGAAGCTCCCGCCACTCTGCAGCCTGGGTCTCGGTCCAGCGGGCCTCAGAGTGGCGCGTCTGCGCCTGCACTCGCATCCTTGATTTTCCAAGGCAAAGCCTGGCAATCTGACCTTTGCAGTTTGTATCATACCATCAAATATTATTTACTGATGTCTTTCATATACTTTTATAGCACTTTCATGTTTTATTTTAATCTATGCCTTTAAATTTTCATTAGTTTATGAACTTCCAATATTGTCTTAAAAAGTAATAAATCTTGTAACTTAAGCACACTGTCAAATACAATATGTTGAGGGTAAACTTGCCCCAAATTAATAATAAAATAGTGGAAACTGGGTCATTTAAATGATTTATTTCCCTGCCCCTTATTCCTGAGCACCTGATTTAATAGGTCCATCAAGAGGCCAAGGAATCTACAACAATCCAGATAAAAGTAGTGAAATGGTCTGATAGAAACTCACCTTACAGCTGGCAACTAGTGATGTCTAGTTGTAGTCAGGACCCTGGTACTTCTCGTGTGCTCCTTATTCTATTTGTCATCTATAAAAGACGGGTTTTAAAAAGGTAACTCATGCTTTCACAGGGCTGGAAATAGAAACCTATGTAGAAAATGTGGTTCAACTCATCCATGACTGATGAAATGTTACAAAGAGTTTAAGGGCTATAAAAAGATTTGTGGATCAGAAACACGGAAGTGAATGGGCAATTGGCCCTTACCACAGTGGGTAAAGAAATCAATTCAGCCTCTGCTGGATAGAATGTACATGCCCATAGACAAGGACTGTATCCAAGAATATGATTTTCCAGAGGTGCAAAATAGTCCAAAGACAGTAAACGACGAACATCGCACAGCTGGGGAGGGTGTGACCGAAGAACCAGGGATCTACCCAGGTGCAGTGTTTTTACTCTCATGCTGGGAAATATGCTAGAAGAAGCGCCATGAGTCTGAAGATATGGAGGCCAAAGAAACTTGAATGTGAACTGAAAGGCCAGTAGTTTTCTTGGTCTGGAATTCAGGGTGGGACCTCTGTGGTACAGGCAACAGGAGGAGAGGTTAGGAGGAGGTTAACTGTACCGGGGAAGGAAACAGTATACGTGGCTCTGGATCCGCTAGGGATTGGGATTGTGAGGCACTGACAGCTCTCAGCAAGAAAAAGACCAGCGTGAGGGTTGAGCAGGGAGCAGACTCCCTCCTCCAGCAGCACTGCTCCATGACTGTCCCAACGGCCAGTGTGCCGTGGCTTTCCTTTCCAGAGAGTTAGTGGGTTAAATGATCTGTTTTTTTTTTTTTTTCTCTTTTTGAGACAGGGTCTCGCGTTGTAGTTCAGGCTGGCCCTGAGCTCACTATGTAGCCCAGGCAAGCCGCTGCGAACTCAGCAATCCTCCTGTCTCTGCCTCCCAAGAGCTGGCATTACAGGCGTGAGCCACCACGTCCGGCGTTGTGGTATGCGGTGTTGATTGTTGCTGGGCGTGTCTCCACGCCCAGCATTCTATGTGGTTACCGGGGATCAAACTCAGGTCCTGGCGCTTGCGAGGCAGGCGCCGGAACCACTGAGCTAACCCTCCGGCCCATAAATGATCTGTTTTTAGAAATCCCATCCAGAGGGCACAGGTGGGCCAAGACGTTGGCTCCTAAGGGACGTAGTTCAGCTGACCACGTCCTCATTTGACATTTCAAATATATTCTGGCCTGGGTGTATCTGTATCTTAATAGGGCAAGGAATGAATGATGCAGTGCTCTTGTGTCGCCTCTGTGGGTACATGAGACTGCAGAAATAAAGCTGATGGAAATAGTCACACAAATTGGCCAAATGGCACTGTCAGCCTCTTCATTCTGCTGGGTCTCTGATGTCATCTGTGGAGAGGCAGCTGCCAAATCAGATGAGCGAGACACTCCTCTGAACAGGTGTCATCTTTTCTGGGACCAAGTGAGAGCCTAAGCGAGTTTCCATAACATCAGAGGCACATCCTTAGGAAACAAGGATGCCTCACTCGGTCCCCAAAGCTAGTGTGTAGTTTGGCTCTCCGTGAGGAACCGTGACATTTGTGACAGTTAGAATACTTGTACGTACAATGAAAGAGGAACTCAGTGAGTGATGAATGAGTGAACAATTTTATGAATGAATTAATTAGGGTGAAATATATATATCAGAAAACTAAAGGAAAAAAACCCAGTGTTTTTAGAGAGAACAAGTTGTATGATAGAAACATGGCCAATTCCTGCCTTCCTTCAAACACTTCACAGATACTCATTTTGGTTAAGACATAATCTAGGCGCCTCACCTAGCCTCAGAGTCCTCCATGCCACAGCGTTCTTATGCCTTCTGGGGTCCAGCTGGTCATTCTTCTTTCAGTGGTTAAAGTAACCCGCATTTTCCCTCATGCCCTCTGCTCTACCATCTTGTGCCTGCTGGTTGTGGCCCTTTCTTAGGCTGACGGGTTGGCTCTGCATGTCTCCCCTGCACCATGCCATCAGCGCCCCCAGGGCGAGAACTCTGCCTCCTCCAGTGGTGGTTAGTGCTACTCTGTGTTCTCTGATCACCCTGAATTTCTTAAACCAAAGCAACCGTCATCGTACATTGACGCGGACTTCCTCAGCGCATTGGGTCTGGGGGAGTGGGAGGCTGGGATCTGTAGCCATTTTGTTTAACTTTACACTTTTGATTATGAGGAAATGGATAATGTGAAATTAGGCTACTTGTAGGTAGAATGAAGGAGGAATCGAGTGAGTGGTTAGTGAGTGAGTAATTTTGTGAGTGAATTCCTTGCTGAATCAGTGGATGGGTTCACAGTGAGAAAACTGGCTACCTTTGCTCACATGAGGAGAGTGAGGACGGGCAAAGAACTGAAGACTATCTTTTCCCCAGTAGTTCATGTTTTTAACACCTTTGCTGAAAGTCCACCAACCATAAAAGGGGTGAATTTATTCCTGGACTCTCTAGCCTATTCTACTGTTCTGTACATTTGTTTTACATCAGTACTCTTTTAATTATGTTAGCTTTATAATATATTTTAAATCAAGTACTGTGGCTACTTTAATTTGTTTATTTGCTCAAGATTACCTTGGCTATATGAGTCTTTTGTAATTACAAACGTTAGAACACTTTTTTCTCTTTATTGGAAGAATGATGTTGGATACTTCCATGATTTAGCCATTAAGAATTTTCTAGTATGCATACATATGGGCCTGCAAGAATCACTTTAATATGCTTTTAACTCTTATGGAAAGTTACCTAGAAGCAAGAGTCCTATCAAATTTCTATTTTAAGGTTTTCAGGACTCTCCACGCTAATTTGCATTCTACTGGTTTGCGTTTCTTCCAGACTGTAATGGCCCTTTGCCTCCTGCAGCCTCAATAGCATTTGTTATTACTTGACTTCATGATGGAGTGAGACAGAATCTTAGCGCTGGTTTAATTTGCTTTTCCCTAATAACAAGTGTGATTGAATGTTTGTTCACATGTTCATTTCAGTTGCTCATTGTTTGGTGTTTTATTTGAAGGGTGTAAATTTTTGAGTTCTTTGTATATTCTAGATATTAAACCTCTACCCAAGATACAACTGATAAAAGGTTCCCCCCACTCTGTTTGTTGTTTCTTCACTCTGTTGACTGTTTTGCTGTGCAGAAAATTTTTAATTTGATATAATACCATTATATTGGTTCTTCATGTTATTTCTTTTACACTGGAGTTCTGTTAAAAATGTTCTCACCTATGAGCCAATAGTTTTACCTACTTTATCTCCTAGCACATTACTTTTGTATTTAGATATTGAACCTTTTTAACATTTCAGTTTAGTACATGGTGAGAGATATGTTTAGGTTAGGTCTTATGCATGTGGCTAACCAGCTTTCTCAGAAGCATTTTCTAAAGAGGTATTTTTCCTCCAGCGTGTTTTCGGTACTTTTGTCAGAAATCAGGTGACTGGTTGTGCCATGTATTAAAATGACTCAAAATGGATAGAACAATCAGCATATATGACATAAAACTAAAACTGCTAGATGAAAATTGGTAAAATATTTTCCATAAGATTGGCTTGGGCATCCTTCTTAAGTATGACTCCAACAGTACAGCACCAAAAACAAAAATTAACCATTTGTCTATTAATTATTTGATTGCATCAAACTTGAAGACTCCTTCAACAGCAAACAGAATAATTTCAATAGAATGGAGGAAAAAAATCTATAGATTGAGAAATAAATTGCACACATCTGTTAAGAGGACAAGTGCCAGTATATCAAAATTAGCAATGGAAAAATAACTTCATTAAAAATGAGCAAAGGAATTGGATTAATAGTTCACATAAGAAGACATACAAGTGTGTGCACACAGCCAGCAAGTGTGAACACAAGCTCACTCTATCACTAATAATCTGGGTAATGCAAATTAAAACTACCAAAAAGTATCTCCCCAAACCTTTTAGAATGGCTAATATCAAAGACAGAAATGATTATAAGTGTTAGCGTTGATATTGAGAAGAAGGAATCCCTGTACACCGTCGACGCTGCTGTAAATTATGCACATCATTAAAGGACAAAGATGTCTGAACTAGAAGATGCAGAGGATCCATGAATTCCGCTCCTGTGTGGATGTGTAATGGAGGGAAATCAACATGTCCGTAGAGCTCTCATATTCATGGCAGCAGTATTCACAATAGCCGTTCTATAGAAAGAATCTAAGTCTCCAGTCACAAGGAGGAGAGTGGTTAGAGAACATACGATAGGCGTGCGCGTGCACACACACACACACACACACACAGAGCAACAGTCTTCATCCTTAATAAAAGAAAAGCTGTAGTTGGCAACAACACAGATGAAGCCGGGGCACATGATGCCAACTGATGAACGCCAGGTGCACAAGGACAAAGACTACGCGATCTCACTTAATATGAGGAATCTGCAAAAGTCAAATTCCTGAAAACAGAGGTTACCACGGTTGTTTACAAGGCTGGGTGAGGAATAAATGGTGGAAGATGTTGGTAAAGGAATACGTAATTTCAGGTAGCAAAGAGAAATAAGTTCAAGCTAATAAACAGTGAGTGACAGTGTTAGTTATAATACATTGTGTATTTCAGTATTGCTGATGAGTAGGTTTTAAACGTACTGACCAGAAAGAATTATAAGTATGTGAGGTAGTGAGCATATTAATTTTTGTTTTTTACAGAAAAATTTACAGAAACCTCTGTAAATGAATTATAACATCACAATGTATACCACTAATACTATTGTCAGGTTTTTCTTTTTTAAAGATCAAATAATTGTCTTAAGTATAAGAAAGATTATCTTCTTATAGAGGAAAAAGTACATTTCTTTTGTTCCAGATGGCAGAATTAATCCCTAAAGCAAGAAGATGCTCACAGCGAAGTTTCTGCTCAAAGACCTTTGCTAAAAATAGACCCCACTAACAATAGAACAGATGGCCTTAAAGGTGAGGCTCGTGCGGGGAAGATTCCGCTGAAGATATTCCGGAAGCCTTGTGGGAATAGAGGGAGCGAGCCGGGGGCCGCAGCGGCTGCGGGGCCTGCTCTACGGCGGAAACTGCAGGGCGGCGGGTTCCACAGTCTGTCCTCCGCCGCCTGGGCGGACGCTGCCGGGCACCGGACACAGGTGCTGCTGGGCACCGGCCGCTCCACGTGGCCCCTGAGCCGCTCGCTGGGTGCCCGGAGCCAAGGCGCGCGCTGGAGTGGAAGGGACGGGGGCGACCCCGCCTCACGGACAGACTGCGGAGAGGGCCGTGCGGGGCAGAGCGGAGCCGGAAAAGGGGCCCGGGGCTCGCCCCGCCGGCGTGGAGGACCGTGAGCGCCACCGGGAAGGCCGCCTCCGGGGGCCAGCGGAGCTCGTCCTGGGGTGAAGTGCAGGGAAGCCGGGCTGCGGGGCCTGCAGAGCAGGGCGCACAGTGATGGGAACAGGGGGGCGTGGAGGAGAGAGGGCGGAAGCCGCAAGGGGACGAGGGGCCGGAGGGCTCGGGCCGGGAGGAGCTCCGGAGCCCACTGAGGACGCCACGGGGCTCCCTCTCCCCGTGCTCCGGGTCAGCGAGGAGCGCGCCGCCCGCTGTGACCCGCCAGAGGCTCCCCTCGGACAGGCCCCGGAGAGCTCGCTGCGGCTCTTCTCCAGCGACCCCGGGGGAAGGCAGGTGCTCGGGGTCACAGCCGCGGGCTGGCGCCGGCCGGGCAGGGAGCTGCGGACAAGCAGCGGACAGCGCCGAGGCGCCCGGCAGGACGGCCAGCTCGGGCCCCGAAGTGACTCTGCCTCGCGCCTGCTCGTGCCCGGCACACTGAGCCCCGGGAGAGCAGCGCCCTGGGTGCCGCTGGCCGGGTGGAGCCACACGGCTGGCGGTGGCAGCGAGGTTTCCATGCCCAGGCCTTTCTGCTTTACAGCCTCACACTGTGTTTTGAGAAAGAGAAGGGCGGACAGCTCGGGAAAGCCGACGACACAGCGCACGTTCTGCAGAATGAGCAGTTTCGGGAGAGCGGCCGCGTCCGGACCTTTGACAGGTCCGCGCTCCCGGCCCCACCACCTCACCAGGCCCGGCCCCTAATTAGCCTTCACAACCCTCCAGCACTAACGGCCTCTTTACTGGCTTCTCTCGTCTGCGGACTCTCAGCCCTTTCACGGCCCCTCTTCCTGTCCTGCCAAGGCCAGCTGCCTGCGAGTCCCAGCTCCCGGACAGGTGATCACCTGCCTTCGTGGTTGACTGTCGGTCCGAGCGTGGCCCCAGATCCGCCCCGCCCCGAGCCCGAGGGTGGCGCGCCCTGGAGCGCACTGAGCGCCTCTGCTTCCGCCCATGAAGGTTCCGAGCTCATCTTTATTTACTCCGTGCGGCCCACCAAGCTTTCCATCACACTTCCCATCATTTCTAGATTTGCTGTCACACTGTGTCAGAACAAGATTCAAAGCTCTTTTAAAACCAAATGATTCTATGTTCCTGCGTCTTTCTCTTCTCCCTTTCCCCCTCCTTTTCTTTCTCTTTCTTTCTTTTTTTTCCCTCTATTTGGTTCTGAGGACTGGACTCACATCTTCATTCTGAGCTATGTTATCAGCTCTTTTTGTGCGTTTTACTTCGAGGCAGGGTCCTGCTGAATTACCACCCTGGGCTTCAGCAAGCAATGCTCTTCCCCAGCCTCCAAGAGTCCTGGGTGTGTGCTGACAGCGCCTACCTCTACCGTTGCCCTTAAAAAGTCAGCAGTACTTTTAATAATTCCAAGACTAGGGCAGGGAATTTAGCTGAGTGGTTCTGGTGTCTGCCTGGCAAGTGCAAGGTCCTGAATTAGAGATCCCTGGTACCACACACCACAGTGCTGAGTGAGGTGGCTCACGCCTGTACCTGCAGCACCACGGAGGCAGAGGCAGGAGGATTGCTGTGAGCTTGAGGCTTGCCAGGGCTACATGATGAGTTCAGGGCCAGCCTGAACTACAAAGTGAGACCCTGCTTCAAAAAAACCCACAAGAATATTTGTCTACCTTTTAGACACAACCTAGATCTTTGTTAACCCCACCCTTAGCCATATGTTAAAACCATAGCCCTCAGTGGGATGCACTGAGGAGACGGAAAGTTCGGGAAATTAGGTTTAGGTTAAACCATGAAATGAGTCCAGTGGGATTAGGACCTCGCTAAGCCGAGAAGAGAGACAGCTCCTTTTTTTCTGCATGCGTATCAACTACGTCTTGAGTTTGTGTATGCAGATCTCACTAAAATAACTTTTTTTTTCCCATTAGTTCCCCCACACATTTCCCAGACACTTTGTGATTTATCATCCTTTGAAGCCCAAGTGCCCTTTCCTTTGTTAAAATGGTGTATAACCCCTAAATCTAATTGAGTTTTTGAGGTTCATTTATTTTTTGGGAACTTCTATGCATATAAATGTTATTAAAAGTTTCATGTCTCTTATTAATCTTTCTCTAACTCACTGTCTTCCAAACACTGCATATGAGAGTGAAGGAAAGAATCTCCTTCCTCTTAACACTGAATCCCATAATTCACGCGAGTGTTCACTTAAGACACTGTGTTCTATGGTGGGATGTATGTTTCTCCTCCAAATTCAGTCCCAAAGACTCTGGTCTGCGTGTCTGGAATCTCTTCAAGTTTATGGTCCCTGGAAGAGCCTGCGGAAATGTTCAATGGGAACCCTCAAATGCCTTCTGATTCTTCTGCCACAGGAGGCTACAGCACCCACCAGGCCACCAGATCTGCCATTTCCTTGATCTTCAACTTCTTGTTAACACTGAGAAATGAACTCTGTTGTCCATAGGATATTTAGTCTATCCAGAATCTTGAATAGATTAAGGTAGGTTTAAGCAGTTGTATCGTGACGTGAACCCACCATTACAGTATCGTGCAGAACAATTTCAATTCCCTAAACATTTTTCTACTCTGCTTAGTCATCTTTCCCTGCAAATCTCCGACAAGCGCCGCCCTTTTCAGTATCTTTATCATCTTGACTTTCCACCACATCTCTATTCAGAGTCATACAACATGTGGCCTTTTTGCTCCAGTCTTTTTCAATGCTTCACTTTTTTCTTGTTATAGGCATTTTTTTTCAATGCTCTACGTTTAATTCGACAATTGATTAACTTAGAACACTCATATTGGGTCATATATTCTATGATGTTGAATTATGCTCTTAAAAGATACACTATGCATTTTTCAACAGAGAAAAGACACACATGACATTTGCGGAATCATAGGGAAAGGCATGGGCACCATTTGCAAGGGCGGTGTGAAAATTCTTCTCAGGCATAAGTTGTGCTTGGCTGCTGGCTAACACTTCTGTGAGAGAGAACTGGTCCATAGAGGGGAAATAAAAGAAGACAGTGGCAGTTGGAAGAGCTTGGTGGGCATGATTTCTTCCTCCGGGGAGGCAGCAAAAGGGTGATTTGATGCCGTTGTGTGGGTATGCATGCCGCCCTCGGCTACAGGCAGGAGTGAGTTCACTGTGCAGCTAGTGGACGTGTAATTTCATTCTTTTTCTTAAGAAGGTCTCAGCTATGTGAGCTTCACTCTCCCAGAAAACCTGAGCTTTGCACTGGCTGTACCTTTTGGCAAATTCTTCTTTTCTAAGTGTTCATCCCGGAAAATCTCTAGTGATCGTGTGGCTCAGGATTTCTGAAGCAATCTTCATAAGCTCACTATCAGTATGGACAATAGGGAGGACAGGTGATGCTGCACAGTAATATGTTTAATTGTAACGTAAGAGACAGGAGAAAGCACCATGGGCTTCCTAAGCCTCCCATCTCAGGAGATGTCAAAGCATCCGAGTGAAACGCTGCGCTCCGGAGAGTACACAACTCTATTTCATGTGGCTCTGATATTAATTCAAACCTGGACTGCGGTGTAACTTTACTACCTTCCTGAGATAACCACAGCTCTAATAAGGTAGGAATAACCAAATGAAGAGGAGAACTCTTGCTATGCCTCACAGAGATGCAAGATCTGGAGACTTACAGTTAGATTTTGGAACAAAACCGAGTGGATGGAATGTCGGTGGACTTGGCAGTGTATCGAAGCTGTCCTTAGAAACAGCCATCCTCACAGTGCCAGCACAGTTGGCAGAGCTTGGACCACAGCGCCCTCTCTCTGCGCCTCCTCCGCCATCCTCTTCCTGCCTCCCTGGCATTCCTGTTGCCTGTATTTTGAGGAGACACACAGACGGCGTCCGTGTGTCCGTGTAAACTGGTGATGCCACAAACACTGTGACTGAGGCTGGTGAACTCATTTCACCTACTGAGGGCGGGGAAGAGTGCAAAAAATATTTCCTTGTCTCCCAAAAATATTCCCTTGTCTCCCACCATGAAATAAAACCAAGGGAACAGGAAGAAGAGGTCAGTGTTAGTATCATTTGCTTCCATTTGTTTATTTAGAAAGCTGCTGTGAGGGTGTGGTGTTAGCCTTTCATCCACGAGGAGATTCCTAAATATTCACTCCAGATGTGCTGATTCATCACTGACTGGTTGGTCCTCTGCACTTTCCTTGAAGGACTGAACCGAGGCTCTCCAAGTGCCGTGAACCAAAGCAAAAGGGAGGAAGTGGGTGGAGGGCTTGTGCTCTCTTTACACACTCAACAGTGTGTGTGGTGCTCCTCGGAATGTCCCTCGAGAGAAACCGTGCAGCTACCCTCCAGACACCAGCCTGGAATATTTCCTGCTCATTTCTTGGATTCAACCCAAAATGACTCCACTCTTTCTGCTCCTCTCCCTTCTTTTTAAAAGTGCACCTGTGTCTCAGAATAGACAAAGCAATTCAAATTTAGTTCAAGTGCAAAAACATTCTTCTCTAACTTAAATTGTGAGGCTGGAGTCCCTGTTCCAACGCCAGGGCCCCGTCCCATCCCAGGCACCCTAGCGGGTTCCCAGGGTTGGAAAAGTGATAACAATCAGATGAGGATCTTATGCTAATGATGTAGCAGAAGGAAGACAAGATGTCCACAGTGTCTTACATGCCTTCCATGCTCTCTCGAGCTCTGTGTTCTTATTGTTGTTGAAAGCATCTATGGAAAAACTGTCCCCATGGGCCATTTTGTCATTGTCAAGTAGTATTTGACGAGAACGGATTAATCAGAAGACTGGCAATTACAGTTTCTTTGAGTAGTCCACGCTGATAGCTAAACAGGAGAAGAAAAGAAACACTATCAAAGAAAACCCAAAATGCCTTCTGTTGGGATAGAGAAATTATTCTTCTCAACTTATAATTTAGTCTCTTGGCAATAGATAGGATCAATCTACGTATCTGAGGTACACTGGTATCTGTTTTCAGAATTGAAGAAGAGATTGAGATGAAGGGATATGTGGTTTGTATTTCAAGTTTTTGGTTCAACAGGAAATAACACAAGGTCCAGCACAAAAGAGACCTTGGTTCTAAAGCTGTATGACCTTGTAGTCATCCCTAAAATTGGTCAATGGGCAGTTTGGGTCCCCTTAGCCACCAAATGGTGGGATAGCATTTGCACACACATAAAGCACCAGAAGCCTTTTGGATAGAAGGTCCTGACAGAGTTTTATGCTCCTTCTCCTCCAAGAAATATCAAGTTATGTGTAGCCTGTATGTGCTGCCACCATTCTATTCTACTAACTATTGTCTCTCAGATCTACTTCGATCCAGCCTCTGGGGGACACATTCAGTATTTTTTGTTCACCAAGATCTCTATAGAAGTTGTTTCTATTTTTATTTATTAATATCTGCTTCTGTCTCCATAACAGATTCTGTTCTGGGAATCTGAAGTTGGCTTAGTTACTGTTCATGGGTGCACCGTCTCTGACGGAGAGGCTGGGTGGCCACACCCACTTGGTGCTCTTGTGTTTCTTCCTGCTGAAGAGGAACGCGCCCACCCCCATCCCCAAAGGAGACTTTCCACATGGAGGAATTAACGACCCTAGAGTGGTGGGCACAGTGTTACTGTCAGCACGACACCACTCACAGAGGAGTAGAACTCTAGCCGTCAAGGCTCATCAGCTATAGTACTTTGTTTTCATGTAGAATATTTAGTTTACTATGTGTTCTTACATACGTAGACTGATTCTGATAAATATACCAGTTTCAAGATGAGATCACAGGTTGGAGTGTATTAGGAGCTGTATTATGTCCCCTGTAGTGAGCATGTCAGAGTCCTCACCTTCAATGCTTCTGAACGTGGCCTCCCTGAGAGAGAGTCTTGATGAAAGTCATCAAGGTAAAGTGTGGTTACCAAAGCGGGTTCTAATCCCACATGCTGGTGGTTTTATACCAAGTGGAAATGGCCCCAGACACGCACAGAAGGAAAATGATGTGGGGAGGTCCAGGAGAAAGGCAGCCATCAGTAAGCCAAGGAGAAAGCAGGCATTTCCCTCGCAGCCTTCGAAGGAATCAGCCTGGCTTCTTTGGCATCTCACTGCTAGAACTGCACAACAATCGTTTTCTGCTATTGAAGTCACTCATTTTGTCACGACATCCTTAGCGAATTAAGGAGTTGATGCACAGAGTGGAACATCTGCAAGGACAGAAGAGAACGAGTCCAGTTTCCTGAGCAGCTTCCTGTCTAGCAACCCATTAATCCCACTCGGTCCCTACTTCCTACCTTCCCGCCTATTCATTTTTAGACTGATCTTCACTCTCTTGGTTTTGAATGTTGTGCATAAGGAAAACACCTCAAAACATGGTATGAAGAAGATGCCTATCCTCTTGGATACTTGTGTCTTTATCAAGGATTATCTGGAAGGCACTCTAAAATGAGAGGCGACATTGTGACCAAGCTAATGCGTAAGGAACACTGAAATCACAGCCTCAGAGGGTGTGGGCACCCAGAAAAGATCGGCCTCAAAGTTAGACTCTAGGACTCTCTACCCCTTCTGCTAGCCATATCATTTGATCTCAGTCCTCAGCAGACCTACCCATGAGCTCTGGGAAAGGTAAGGAGCAATCACTTCTCACTTACCTGATCATTCTACAATTCAGGCCCCTGGTGCTTTGTAGACCTAAATATATAAACGTACTGCTTTATCTTCATGCACGCAAATCTGAGCCTTGAAAATTACAGAAAATAGACAGACCTAAAAATGATTAATGGCAGACTGATGCTATTGAATAAATATGCAGTCCCTGAATGGAGTCATGTAAAAAATGAACTGTTAGTCAGAAGACACTACGTTCTGCCAAAATGCCACTCCCATAAGGCCACCACCTCCCATTATCAGCTCACTAGAATCAATCATGTGGACACCGTTGTCAAAAGTGTCCTTAGCACGACTTTCAGTTCTGATAAGCAAATCCAGTCCTTCAGGAGACTTATTTTAAGAAGTCTAGGTTCTTTGCCTTGTTCTGAATCTGGAGAGCTTTTCTTAGAATGGCGATTTTCTCACAGAGTTTGAGAACTGACCCACAGAGTTTCTGCTGTGCAGCAGATGTCATCAATATTCAGCAGAAGTCTCCTTGTTCCAGAAGGAAACCACCATACCAGTGTAGGTCATCACTCTGGATGCCAGGCATTACTAGCCACATTTCCGAAGGAAGTAGATTTATCTGGTTTCTAGAGTCCTTATTCTGGACTAGGAGTCAGAAGCCAGGGCAGTCGAGGACCAAGCCCTAGAGCTTTTGAGAAAGACTATGTGGTATAATCTATACTTAAAAACTTGATTTCCTCTCCTAGGCTAGTCATATTTGACCCTTTATATTTAGAATATCATTTATATATTCTGATACATTCCCTAAGAATTCAGTGGAATGAATTTTGGCAAATGGATTACTTATGCAACCCATGTGTAGATCAATATATAGAACAATTAAATCAACAAGAAAGGTTTCTCATGGACATTACCAGTTCTTGATCCACAAAGAGATAATCCCTTTGTAAAAAAAATACTTCACTGCTGTCACTAAAGGTTCATTATACCTGTTGAACTTTATGAGATAGACCCTATTTGCATCTAGTTTTGTTCATTCAATAGGATGTCTGCACAATTCATCTGTTTCTTTTTTTGTTACTGAGTAAGTTTTTTATAACATTTATTTATTTATTTATTTACTTACTTATTTATTTTTCAGATAGGGTCTCACTTTGTAGTTCAGGCTGGCCTTGAGTTCAGTGTACAACCCAGGCAAGCCTCGAACTCAGCAATCCTCCTGTCTCTGCCTCCCGAGTGCTGGGATGACAGGCATGAGCCACTACAGCTGGCATTGTGGTATGTGGTATTGATTGTTGGTGGGCATGAGTCTCCATGCCCAGCATTGTATGTGGTTACCAGGGATCAAACTCAAGACCTTGCGCTTGCAAGGCAGGTGCCGGAACCACTGAGCTAAATTTCTGGCCCTTATTTATTTTTCTTTATTGAATGTATTGGTACATTTTAGGAGTACTTTATGATCACATTCTTCATTGAAAATTTTGACTGGCATGTGACATACCTTGATTCTTTATTTTCCCACCCTCCTGCTCACTCTTCAGACTTCTCCCCCATATCTATAAGCTTTGTTTTCATTCTTTTCCTTTCTACCATCAAGTTTTTCCTTTCCTTGTTCACCCTCCCTAGTTCCCTTTCCCTTTTGAATATTATCTTCCTATTTTACAAAACCGTTAAACTTTCATAATTAATAATATATATATAGGAAAATCTAAATTTAAGACACGGACTCTTTGTTGATTTGGGAGGTTTTTAAATCTTCTAATATGTTTCTTATCTAAATGAAAAATAATCTCGTCCTTCCTCCATGTTTGTCCATTTGTACCAAGGACGAGACATACTAAAGCTCTTTCTATTACTACTGACAGCAGACTAGTCCACTTTTCCTGCAGAGACTACTGGTAAACCCCACACAAATCAATGTATATGAAGCTATATCTGTATACTGTATAGTCATCAAAGTATAGGACAGCATGTGCCTTTTGCTTTTGGCCTTCACTCAGTATAATGTCCATGAATCCACATTAGTCTTCCAGTTGAAGTTCCCGTTTCCATCATTCCACAATCAGCAGCCAGGATGAATTTTTCAAATGCAGATCAGAACATTTCACTCCATTCCTTAAAACCTTTTGAGGGCTTACTTTTCAAGGACAGAAGAAAATAGAAATGTTCACTGAAGTCTATCAGACCTAGCTCCACTCTGTCTTTATTTCTTCTCATTGTCCTTTATAGCTGTGTCTCTACCGTGCTGTGTGCTGCAATCTTTCCTGTTATGGAGCCTGATTTTTGCCCCTTTGTTGGGTGTCTGCTTGTTTTCCCCACTTATGACTCAAGTTAAATGTCACCTACTCAGAGACCTTCTCTGGCCTCTGTTACAAGGCAGAAAATCACGCTGGGGACACAGAAATCACTCAGTAATTATGTGCAGGACTTGTGATATGGGCCATGTGTGATAAGCATGAAATGCTTATGGACAGTTGATAGTGTTTTGTGGCAAAAATATGTGATTAGAACTATGCATTTGTTGACATTATGAAGAAGAGAAAGATAGGTCTGCACTTTGCATTCCAGAAGCTTATACCTAAAGTACCAAATACTGAAGAGGAGATTGAAGAACTATCTAGTGATTAAAAAATGAAAACTGATGACAACATTGGCAGCTGAACTGCAGGTTGTAACTGTTAGGAGGAAGGAAGGTTGTTTCCTACAGAATGTGAGCGATGGGAAGTCTGAGGACAGTCAGAAGAGAGAATTTAGGTTTTTGAGTTAACAGAAGGGAGTGACAGTAAAATTACTATTGGTGATAGATTTCCATATCATATTTATAAACTGGAATGACACTATACATAGTTAAATAAAAATTCAATAGAACATCTCCTATAGAATCATCATTCTCTGTCTATTGTTTTGCTATTAAAAATATTGGTTGATACCCATGGGGTACAGAGTCCTCCAATTCAGCAAGTGACTGACCTTGGCCAATTGTCACTTCTGTTCATCAACCCCAGCATGAATGAACTGTGAAGGTTCTAGGCCTCTGTACTCATACTGTACTTCTTGTTTTGTATATATATTGATAAAATGTGCGTGGAAAAATGAGTTTTTCTACAAACAGTGAGATAAATGCCTTAGAAAGTCTTCATAATGGTGCATTCTCCTTTTTTCCTTTTGAAATAGATGTGGGCAATGATATTTTAAAAGATTTGAATAAGGTTGTAAAAATGTAGACATTCCGAACATACATGGATTTAGGTGTGTAAACTCCACAATTTAAAGAAACTGAAACTCAAATATTTGCTTTTTGGCAAATTATGCAAGGAAAAAATCCTGGGCCTACTTCAAAGATGAGCAAAGAAAACTCTTCTGATTAATGAACTAACTAAAGTTCTGACTCTTGTGAGAAAATAAAACAGCTTCCAAGGAGCTGAATGCAGGCTTTTCCTGCTGCTTTAGAAGCATAATCAGTCACCAGCATGCATACGCACAGGCTCTCTAATTCAGTCCAGCAACTAAGCGCTACTAAATCCAATGGCATTTTTCAGTCCTCTTCAAATTTGTGCTAAAGTGTTTTGAACAGTTGCCTTTTTGTTCATCTTGGAAATACTTTCTTCATTTTATCTCCAGGATTTCACTGTCTACCTTGATGCCTTCTCCTCTCCTGGCTTTGATTGTTGCTTTCCCCTCATCTCCTCCACCCTGGAGCTGTTTTTATATCTCTTTTCTATCTAGTCTAACACCTCTAGTGACCTCATATGGTTTCCCAGTTTTTTAAACTGAATTCTTTATTGGTACACTTTATATACAGCTCACAATCCCGCTCAACATTGGGGAATTTGTACCAGTGTATGACAAGGTTTTCCAATTTTAAGCATCATCTGCATGCTGATGACATCTCCACTTAAATCTCCAGCTCAAACTTTTCACTTAAACTCCAGAGTGCCTGTTTATCCATTTTCCCTGAAGCATTAATAGTAATCTCAGACATAACATGTCGGAAGCCTCACCCTCTCCATGCTGAACTGTTCTGTTACCTTATCACAGTCAATAAAAAATCCATCCTTTCAGTTATTCAGTCCAAAAGCTTGGAGCTGACTCTTATTTCTTCCATTGTCAGACTAATCTGGTCTATCATTTATCCTGTTCAACACGTCCTCAAAACAATCTGAGCTCCATCTCCTTTCCAGCTTGTCCTCTGTCCATTCACTGTCATTCCCAAGCTGCACCTACTTAAAGGCCTCCACCTCATCCCCCTCCTTCCATGAGTTCCGGCCTGGTGGTCTGTTCTGAACAAAACAGCTTACATAATAACAAAAAGAAAAAAAAAACAGTGAACTATCTTCCTTCCAGGATTCTCATGAAGGGGAAACACAACAAGGGAGGGGGGTGTAGACAGCAAGCCATAATTATGTGCTCTAACACTAAGGAAAAAGACTGGAGCCATATTTCCATTTCTCTTCTGATTTTTACATCTCAGATTATTGTCCTGCATCTGTGGGTATGTTCAGGACTTGAAAGGCACATCCTTAAGCTTCTGGCTCCAGCTGTGGACTCCCTTTAATTAGCCAGCTCACTGAGGTCTGACACACCGATACGCTGATCCCAGCTTGAGCTTGCCAGTTACCTGATTTCCTTCCGGTCTCTTGGATGAGTGACCTTGAGACAAGGCACTGATGATGTTACAGTAGACAAGTCTAAAATGTTGTCTGATTTGAAAGTAGAGACTCTAGCATTTCATGGTCTCCCCCAGGGACCCCCCAATATTACTTTATCATACTTCTTATCTTATTGTCAGGCAATTCCTTTAACAGGTGTATCTTGAGACCTTGGCTGTTGGTGTTTGCGAAGATTTGATTTTTTAATTTTAATATTGTACCTAAGTTTTTACCTCCACTCCCAGTAGCCACTATGCGGGAACCTTCCTCATGACTCACACAGGAAATTTTGAAAACATCAGATGTGCTCCCTGTCTTCAGTTGTTTATCAAGGTCTTAATTGCAGACACATTTGATTATGTCATTCTGAAGGTCTGCCCCTTATACATGTGATCCAGCTATTAAACTCATACTTGCCTGTGTGCTCTCTGTCTTTGCCTGTTCCTTTCCATAATTCATTATCCCCATGGCCAGCTGTTCCTCAAAGGAGGTGTGGACTTTCAGGCCTGTCCTGATTGTGCTTGCCTTTCCCCTGTATCTTCCTGGTAACTACTTGTCATTTAAGGATCAAATTAAATATAATTTCCATCGAGTCATCACTGCCTACCCACGTACCACTCCTCACTCACCTTCTATGACCACAGTGTTCTCCATGTGTGTCTGTACTGCTGCGCTCACCACGTGGTATAAATTTACACAATTACAATATTCTTGTGCCTCTCTAACTATGCTGTTATCTTTTTGAAGGCAGAGCAATTGTCTTGCCTGTCATACTCATCCTTGTGTAGGCCACCTTATGTGTGGCATGATTCTCCTCTGTTCTTAATTTCAAGGTTCTAATGCCAGGTTCTGTAATTGTGATTCACCAAGTTTCTTGAGGTCATAGAATATATGTTTGGGTCCTAAGTGTTCTATATGAAGCTCAACTTACTTATTTGTAGAAAGTTGTTTTTTCCACTTAGGGTATTACTAGGAAGAAATTTATAAATATTGTACAGACTTATTCATTAGAAAGACTTCAGAGACAAGAACAAAAGTTATACAACACCCATGGAATAGCTATTTTTGTTAGGGGCTAGGTGAGGCTCTTTTATGCAATTCATTTTAGTGAATCCTCTCAACAATTTTTTGTTGCTCATAGTACTTTCTTCATTTGGCAGTGTTGATAATAATGCTTAGTGATCTTAACTGGTTTTCCAA